>JAHZNE010001781.1:0-32491 GCA_027744055.1 Callyntrura sp. NNG-2020
AATAGGACCAGTTTTACGGTTTGTATAATATGACCTATATTTATATATGCCTCTAAAAATTATTCTGGTTATTATTAGTATTTTTAACAGTACATGTAAATACGGTAATTTACTGTGACCAGTATTGCATTTATTACAGTCCATCAAATTTATAAATATAAATATTAACTCTGACCAGCTTAGTATTTGGTTTTTTTTTCTTTAATTTAAACTTTGGTGCATGCTTGCATGACACAACTTATATTTTGGTATAGCATCAGTACCCCCACCCCATCTTCATCATCATCATCATGACCTTTTATTATTATTTTTTTTAGCAAGTATAACATTTTTTGGACATAGTATATATAACCAAAGAAAAAAATTCTATTGGATCTTTGAAGTTGTCTTCTGGAGAGAAGAAACGACGTACAGAATTTTGTTTTCAGTTTTTTGGTTTTTAAGCGACCAATCCAACCCTGACTTGGTAACAATGACTGTTTGAACAATATTACCTAGTTGTATAATACCTCACACTAATTAACTGAACAATGCCCTTGTAAACAATTTTTTCTCTCAAGTTATTGTTAAAAGTGAACAGCTATTATGTTGTATATAGACGTAAGTGTGTGTGTGTGTGTGTGTATGGGCGTGCATTGTTTAATATATATAGCACACTAGAAGTTTAGTAGTTGCGGTGTGTCTAGAAGATGGTCGTGTGTGTTGTCCTCCGGTTTCTCTCTGGAACTCCCAATGTCAGTGCCTATGATAACTATTTTAAGTGTTTATACCGTATTGTTAGGTAGGTAGGCGCAGGTATATAATTCTAGACATATCCCCATTTATCGCTATAAACAATTCCTATCATGCTACTCTTGTATGGTACACAAAACAAACTTACACGTCGAATTTATAATTATTATTATCAATACAGCAGACTTCAACATTGGCTACACGGGTAAAAAGGGTTGACGTCCACCCGCAGGACATCAAAAAGCGTAAGTTACTAATAAATAATTTTATTTTAGTAACTTAGTAGTACTGGTTGAAGCTATAATATCAAAGATAGTAAGGTACTGTGGAGCGAGGTTATTATTCTTCCCATAGTTTACAGTTAACATGTACGAACAACATTTATGCAACATATACAGAGTGACAGTTCTGCTACATACCTTGAGAGATTTATAGTAGAACAATGATGATGGACAATATAAATATTAAGTAGCAGTACGTTACTAAGTAATTGTAATGATAATAATGATATTGCTAATTGTAATAATAATAATAATAATAATAATAATAACAGTTGTAACGGTAATCATAACAATAGTAATAATAACAATAATGATGATGATAATAATAATAATAAAAGCAATAATAATGATAATAAAAATGAAATATTTTGTTTCCAAAACGTTTTTTCTCTCTCTCTTTTCTCTTCGACTTCCTCTCGTACACGTACTATACTTCAATTCAAGTGCTTCAACTAATGTGACGGTAATTTGGCTAAAAATTAAAAATGCTTTTGACTATAACTAACAGTTAATTTATATGTTATAGTTTTTGGTATAAGGATTATGCTGTTGAGATCTACAACCATAATCAAATCCCACTCTCTCTTCTAAAGATATTTCCCGACCCAAACATCAAAAATTGCGGAACATCAATCACTGTTTATGATAGCAGCTTGTGTGTTTGCCATCATCTCGCTCGGCAACTTCCTCTCTCTCGTTCCGATGGCAGCAGCAGTAGTACTAGTAGTAGTAGTAATGATGATGATGAAAGATGATAACCATAATGATGACGAATTGAGATATAATAAACATCTTCTTGGTAGACATGTTTTCGTGCATGGCTTCTTGTGGTAGTAGTAGTAGTAGTAGTAGTAGTAGTGGTAGGAGTATGCGTAGTAGTAGTAGTAGTAGTAGTAATGAGAGTAGCGGTAGACTAAATTCATTATAATATTGTGATTACCGTAATAAGTAACATTCATTAAGATTGTGACGCAACTAGTGTACAGGCGCCGTCACGATCGCAGAATGAGAGGAACGAGCGACACAATCATAGTCATAATTGCAGCAGAGGTCGCCAGCCTGTAAACACCAAAAAGGGACAGAACAATTAGGCTCGATTGGAAGTTAAATCCTTTGATTGGTGAAACACTACAGTAAAAATAAAACTTATATCAGTTGATATTTGGTAATACTGACGAAGATAGTGAAGAACACAAAAAATTATAACTGTTTCTACAATGAGATTTTAGAGTATGTATCAACAAAATAAAAGCAAAACTGTGATTTTACGGAGAAGTGGAAAGAGCGTGAAAAATATCCCGCACAGCAACAGATCATAAAAAAGTAAATTGTGACAAATCCTGAGGACGCGAACAAAGTTCCCACCGAGAGAAACCGGTAATAAGAGAACACATTCATAAAAGTACATAATCGGTTATTATTAGGGAAGAAGCAAAAAAAGTGGCAACTTTCAACAGAGAGCGCGAAACGGGCAATTAGTAGGGGATTCAAAAAGCGAGTAAAAAACGAAAAGAAAACAGGAAGCGTTTTTAAAAACATTTTTAACATGTTTAACCGTTCAAAAAGACTTACAAGAAGAAGATTTCAAGAGGCACAAAGACGAAAGCCACGACTTACAAACGTCTGTTAGAACGTTCATATATCCCGTTCATGAAAGCGATAGATATATAAGATACAACAACAACAATAATGGAACATATACATTTATAGTTACTTAATTGTGAATATATATATATACATATATATATTTGTAATGGAAAAACGGTTTAGCAAATGCAGGAGAAAATAATTGTACACACATAAGATGATGGAAATGTTAAACTACGTCATAATAAAATATTTCTATACAAATAATCTGTAAATTCCCATCATGTTCTTTAAATACATCTCTTCCCTACACGTTAGTATAAAAAAAACTTCATTAGAATGATATAGATATAATTTAAATGGATACACAAAAAGAGCTCAAGAGAGTTCGTGTAAAAAAGAAGAAATGGTGAAACTTATACGCAGGAGGAATTATATAGTATAAATATATTTGTATAAATAGAAGAAAAAAATGTATATAAAAGACAATTGAATAATTTTATATATAAAAAAAAGTTTACCGAAGCACACAAATTCCATGATTTTTGCTCACCGATTTAGCGCAGAGCGGCACCTGTTAAGGTTAATCAGGGTTAATCACAAGTTGGATATTACATTCATGTTTCAAATTGAGGTAGAATTTTTTTTGAAGCAGCAGAGTTTTTAATAAAACGAGGAGGAATACATCTCTCTACACGTCTCACGCATACATGCAAAATTTAGCCAAGTTACTTAATTGTCCTTGACAACAGGGGAAAGCCATATTATGATATATGAGTATCTACATATTTTACTCAAATTTACTACTCACGTTATTTTTTCTGATCTAAAAAGCGCTCAAAATAAGTTTAGTCTACAACATGTCTCGTTGTTGCTCACACGGCGACTTGCAGCATGCAGGCCACAGGGCGTTAGTTATGAAATTTTAGCAGATGGAAACTGCAGTATATGTATATATGGCAGGGGACATAATTGTCACTACTCGTGTCACTCAATTATCTGCCTTTTTCGTTAGTAAAAAATAGCAAGGTCATAGCATCCGCAAAACTGAGAACCTTTTTCCTTCCAAAATGTTTGTTAATGCCTCATGCATTCCAGTTTAAAAGTGGCACACCCAAAGCAGTCTACTCTTTCCTAATTTTTCCGGCACGTCACGTCAATGTCAAAGTGCTCACAACAGCTACTACACACACACTTGAGACCTCATCCGCTATTAGAATGCCTGACGTTTTTAAGTAGTTGGCGGTAAATTGATTCGTGACGGGTTAACTTTGCGGTAAAACGGACAGAACAAGAAAATTATTTTCCCTGACAAGGGACAGTGTGCATGCAAAATGTGTGGTTTTCACACGCAGGGTTCATGTTAACAGTTATTGTATGGTGAAACGACAAGGATGCTCTAGGTATTATGTCATTTGAGCTGCCGAACATTTACACGCGTTTAAAATCCACGAAAAAAAAGCGTTTAAGGCGGTAAAAAGGAAGAGAACTTTACCTGACATTTACAAGATAAACAGTTTCTATGAGGCAGTGTAACTCGGGTTCCAGACTCGATACGGTTTTGTAATAAATGGCATTCTGTAGAAGTGCCATTCCTATGACGATGGGTACACTTGTTATCCTCAGGACATCTATAGCAACAGTCATCTTTTGGAAGAAATGCATTATGGCAATCTACCGGCGGACATTCGATAGGCCAACAGTCCACCTCTCCGTCGAGGCATTCACACGTCTGGCACTGGAAATGCCACATCTCACCTGTGCATTTTTACATTTAAAAGGGAAAGCAAAAAATTATATTTTTTTTTTCGAAAAAAAAAATCAACAAACTACCGTCTGCCAGGTTGCAGCAGACACATAAATTGATAAATTGTATGGGGGGATATTCGTACTTTTTTGCAAAGTCACAGGATTTAAAATAATTTAGCGGTTAAACGAACTTCTAGTTTACTGCTTCCGTTTTTCCCTTTTCCAATACAATTATTTCATGTTCAAGGATTCGAGCATGTACTCAGCGCACTAAAAGAGAGTTACGCTGCCGCCGTTTTGACGCGTAGACCTGACACTTTTCCTCTCGCAGTGTTTACAATTAAACTTCTGCACACTGCTGGCGTCACAATGTTTTCCATTGAGCGGCTTGCTCAACCGTTTCCCATTTTCTATTTATAACGTTACCCGACTTTTTTTTGTAAACTGTTTATAGCAATAAATAATTATTGATAATTTGACGGCAGGTGAAGGGTTTGAAGTTTTCAACGTCACAGTCACGGATGGATTTATATGGGGCAAAGTAGAATTCTTTTTTTTTCTGCATTCGTTCGTTCATCTTGGCATTTCGTTCAGCAAACCTGGTGACTCTGTTTATTTTTTTGTGTAAGAGGGTTTCTCTGGTAAATGTTACTACGTACCACCGACAGGGTCCATCATAAAAAGTATCGAAAGTTGAGTAAAATTGAAAGGAAGATTTTTTTTTCATTTTAGCACAAATCGGGACCAGCGAATATTTTGCACTTTGAAATCGTGAGCCATCGTACTTGATGAAGAAAAAAGCGAAAACTGTGACGGAAAGTACTTTTGAGTGTATATTATGACTAGAGGTATGTTGTCTGCACATGAGAGAGAGAGAGAGAGAGAGGAGGTGATCACTAACCTGACTTAAAATGAACATTGGGGTAGAACTGATGTTGGCATGCTCTGGGCTGAACTAAAGGAGCTGATGATGATGATGGAGCAACGAGAATCGTCGTCGTCGTCGTCGTGATATTTGTTATGGAGCCGCCGCACTTCTTGCAACATTTATTCATGACGGAGGAAAACTCATCAGTCATATTATTGACCAGAGTCGAGGTACATATTTCCGAGCAGAGTTCTTCTTCCGTGCTGCTGCTTTTACACGAAACAGTGTCTGTCGTCGTCAAGTCACAAACGCACATACTACAGTCTTGTCTGAACCAAGTTGAGCCTGATGGATGGACCGTGTCTTCGTCCCAACAACCTGCAAAAAAAATCATAAGTCGATTGGCACCACACACAATTAATCACATCTGTCGGAACTGACAACTTTCTCGAGTTAATACAACACATGTGCAGCACGCATACGAATGTCGTGCACAGGATGATGAGTGTTCTCGAAGAAGCTCCGGAACCGACAGACAGGTCTATGTTTAAAATTTTGAATTCGGCTGCCGAGATTGGGCTGTACACTAACCTGGAGAGCAATTTTGATTCTCTGGCGGACATCGGCATTCGAACGATCCAACGCTGTTCACACATTCCAGTCCCACCGGACATGCATCTTCTTCACTGCACTCATCAATATCTATTTACATGAAAAGGAGAAGACCATTTGACAAATTTGTAGCTCATTTGTACAACTGCAACATTTATCATCACATCAGGTTCAAACTTTTAGTTGAGTCTATACGTCGGCTCCCTCTCCTTAGTAGAAGGATGCGGAAGGAAGGGGCTCAGTGTGAGAATAGAGAGAGAGAGAGGGAGAGTGTGTACCGTTTGCCGGTTAGGGAATTTCCGTTGTGCTCAGGGAGAAAATGTACAGAGATTTTATACTCGAAGCCGGCTTAGCATGAACTTACCAACACACTCTCCAGGTTGAGCATGGCTAAGTTGGAAACCGTCCACGCATTGGCATAGATGCCAGCCTGGCTTATTGACACAGAAAGCATTAGGGGGGCAAAGTGTATCCATTTCTATAGATGAATTCCCTTCTTGCAGGCATTCATCAATGTCAGTCTCACATCTAGTTCCGTCCCAACCTGCCCGGCAGGAGCAGACGTCAGGAGCAATGCAAATTCCTCCGTTTTCACAAGTATGATTGCATATGGCTGTACAAAAGATATTTCGGAACACCAGTCAGTAAAATGGGAAGAGCCAAAAAAAAACGACAAGAATGATCACAATTCGGGAAGGGAAATCAAAAGCGGAGATTATCATCGCATGACGTAACAGGGCTTGTTACGTAAAATCGTAAAAGAAAGAGAATCCCTGGCAGAGACTTACGTGTGCAGTGGATCCCATCCCCACTGTAACCGGGATTGCAGGTGCAAATGTACGAGCCTTTCGTGTTGGTGCAAGTCGCGTGGGAATGACACTTATTAGAGCCATTGATGGCACACTCGTTCTCATCTTCACACTGAAACTGATTAATTTTTTTATATCCTGGAGCGCATTCACAAGTATAGCCGCCCACCGTATTCACGCATTTTGAATTTCTGGCGCAGTGATGCCGCTCTGAAAGGCACTCATCGATATCCATACAGGACTTGACACCATCCCCGGAAAACCCCTCTTTGCACTGACAAGTGTACGTAGTTTGTAAATTAAGACAGGTAGCATTGGAGTGACATAGGTGACCGTGACTAGCACAATAGTCCGTCCCTGATGTAATAAAAAAAATATTAAGAATAAATTATTATATTTTGAATGAATGGCGTTGTTGGCGTCATTAGTTATGTTGATGGAAACTTTGCACATACCCAAACACACTTTGCAGCATTCACCAGGAACTATAACTTGATCCTTTTGGGGGCATGTCAGGGGAGGACACGTCTTTTCCGGATCACGTTTTTTACACTGCATTGAACCATCAGTACACATACAGTGAGTGCATTCTATAGTGGAAGGTGACTCACCGTGATCATACGTTTTGCCACGGAAGAAGCATTGCTCTACAGAAAGGGAAATTGTTACAAAAAACTTGGTTACATTCAACTCTTCTCTGTCGTCGTCGTCGTCGTCGCCGTCACAACCCCATTTTTAAAACTCACTCGAGGAAAAATTAACATTTTTAAAAGTACATATTTAATCAGCATTCACTTACTGAGGCACGTAGGACAGCATTCACCAGGTTTTGATATGGGATTTTTACAATTTTTCGCTTGTGGACATTGAACCGGCTGGCATAAAATTTCCCCTTTCTGCACAACACAAAAAAATACAACGAGGAACTCAGAATTTGCTGCAAATACATGGGAAAGCATGAAGTGTTCTATTTTTTCAAATTACAAAAAAAAATCGTGGCGTCGAAGTCAAAGTGATAATTACATTTTCAACAGCAAACGGCGGGCGTGCATAGCGAGTTTCTATTTTACAATTTCTCTCTGTGAGCGAGAGAGAGAGAGAGAGAGAATATGTGTACAAAAATACAAAAAGGATTGGGAATTGGGATTGGAGTCAAGTGAAGACAAGTTCAACCGTATGCTATGCTGCTGTTGTTGTTGCAATGGCAAACCCTCCAAGGTATGTATTTTCAGGGTGATATTGAGATTGAGAATGATGAAAAGCATTCGCTTTTTCTAAATCACTTGAACAACAAGGAGGAGTGTCGTCGTCGTCGTTGTATGTAACTTGTACAACGACGAAGAAACGACATTTTCTTGGGAAAGACAAGTGCGTGTGTTGCGTGGCGTGGCGAGAGAGATAAAATGTACGTGTATTACTGCTGTTGGTAGAAATGCCTGTGTATCGTAAACAAACTGTGGGCATGTCTGCTATTATATTTAGCAATGACTCACCTTGCATGTGCATATGTCACAGTTTTGACGCCACGAAGATCCATCTCCAAAGACGGAGGTGTCGTTAACACGACAGGATTTCTGGCACTCACACTGCTCCACATCTGACAGGCGTGCCTCGGCTCTATTTAGCTAAACACACATTGAAACACACTTATTACATACAACAATACTTAATATTGCACCCAGAGCAACTCACCTCCAGCCCCTCCAGATTTTCCTGCATAAACAAAATACTTTTCGGTTGAAAATTAATAATCTGGTGTATCCACTTACCCTGTCCGTTAGCATTTGAATTTGTGACTGTAATGAGGCGAATGATAATTTTAAGGCAGTATATTCGCTGCACGTTGGGCATTGGCTATCCACTTGCGGACATTGTGACAAGTAACCGTATGGACCAAACGTGAGCTGCAAATCTTGCATCGCACCCTATCGCCCACAGAGAAAGGGAGAGAGAGAAAAATAGTAAAAATGAGGCTACTTCTGCGGCAAGTTTTGGGGAATTATGGGAATATAAGCAGCTTGTCGGAAGCATGAAGGCGATTTATGCTTTCATGCCTCTGGCTTTCGGTGGTGGTTTGCGGTTGCATACACACACACACACACGCTCACAAGGGGTCATATATGCCCTAGAAAGGGATCTACATTAAGGGAAAATACTGACCTGGTACAAGAAATGTGATGTTGTTCTTTGGCCAATCCAAATGGATATGTTAAGTGAATTAAAGATGGCAGTGACAGGGTCAAATTTAAGAACTCTTCTATAAACAGGTGAACAGTCAACTAATATATTAACTTCAGACGCAGAAAATGTGACGGCCAAACGGTGCCAACTTCCGTCTGCCAGTTGGAATGGGAACGTTTCTACTAAAGATCCGGAAATGACTCTCAGTTCATTTTTCCGACCACTGGATTGAATCTCTAACGCACTGTAAAGATCAAAGAGACACATTGTTTCATTCTTATTAGGTCTCCAGGAAAGCGCCAATTTTTTTTCTCTCGAGGTGACTGTACCTAAGTAATCCTCTAGAAAAGGCGAGGATTGTTCCAACGTTGTTGGGATTCTGCTTAATTATTGCTGAGATCGTGAAATCATTTGCCCCAATTGCTGAAAATTGAGCTCGTATTCTATCTACCCAGTCACTGGTCACCATGATCTCCCGATAGTCGCCTGTGTGCTCAGGGCAAGATTATCATTAGCATCATCATCGTTTTAAGAAGGATCTAGAGCACTTGACTTGAATGGAGGCGGTTGCACTCTTGCTCTTACCTGTGAAGATGACACCTGGACTAAATTTGTGAATTCCTTTTCCCAGCGAAACTCCTTGATACGAATGATTGTGCAAATGAAGACTATCGAAAAGATCCAATTTGACTAGCTTTGGACTGCCTACTGCAAAAGGACAAACAAACAAAGCAATTTATTAGTCATACACATTGTACCACGCACGTGATATCAACAAAACTTATACAGGCACGTCGGAACCGGCATGTCACCCCCGGTTCTAACCACGACGAGTCTGATACCAGGTTTGATAAACACAAAAGACACACATACACATAACATGTTTGCAAGTGCTACAAGAGATTAGCTAGCACTCTTTCCACTTTTTTCGCGAAAACGACCAAACTTTCACATTATTATTATTTTCTTTCCGCAATTTCCACCCGTTTACCACCTCCTATCTTTTAGGTCATTCCTAAAATTTCCGATGTTCAGCTCTCGTCGTCAGCTAATGTACTTTTAAAAAGCCAAATTTATACTTTATCGTTTATCCGTCATCGTTCTACTTCGTTACAGTCCATTCATTTATTTCATCCATGACAAGTTGAATGTGTCCACTTGCATAATAGACATTATCATTATATACCTCTCTCTCTCTCTCTCTCTCTTTGATATTATCCTACAACCTGAAGGCAGGTATAACATGAAATATTAAGTATAGGTACAGTGTTAGTGTGCCACCTGCCTGCGCATTGTACGATGACAAAGAAAAACGGCAGTAGGGAGATTTGAGTTCCGGTAGCCATGCTGCTGCTGCTGCTGCTGCTGGTAGGTAGTAGTAGTCGTCGTTATTGTTATTATTACTTTTGCCCCCAGAAACATAATTAATTCACTGATATTGATCAAAACACTTGAGTAGATGCTCCCCTTTCATGCCTTTATGCAGGTTATCTACAACTTGTGCTCTTCCGTTTTCTGTACACGTCCTATCCCAAAATTTTCATTCATTTAATACTAATGCCTATTTGTATACAAAAGTCGTTCCTCTCGGTCCGACCGCTTCTGGCAACAAACACTACTTGTACTATTACTACTAATCACTTAGGAATACACTTTTCTACAATATTCGTCATATCTCTTTCCATAACCGGCAAATGGGACAACAACGACAAAAACAAGAAAGGGGCTTCTCCAACAACAACCGACTGTCTCTCTCTCTCTCTCTCTGCTTGGTAATGTGTTGTATTGTTATTATTCCCTGCAGAGGTGGATAACTCTCTGTTCCCGAGCACTTTGTTCCTCTACCTTTTCCTGTTGTCGCTTCAAGTCTTTGTTGACTCGACTTTCCATTTTGAAGATAGAAACAAATAGGAAATACCCAACGACCTCAACCCACGTCAGTGCACACACACACACACACACACATGCACACACTCGCTTATCAACAATCCCGGATACAATTTGTATTGCACAATATTCCACCACTTCTATGAAAACTGCTTCCTAAACGGTAGGTCGCCCTATTTTGGGGTTCTTTCTGTTCGTCTGTCAAAGCACCACCACCATCCTTGCAAAATATTAATTTAACAATACCTCATGCACATTTAATGTCCGTTCCATTTGGGAATATTACCCGGATGACTGGTATGGAACACACTGACAAGAGAACAACTTTTCATATTTGAGGAGCTCAGAGCTCCCTATATCCGTATTAATCTTCCTTTTCCTCACTTCTGCTCCTAATATGGTTCAATATTGTGTCATGTACGGATTGTAGTATATAAAGAGTACTTACTTTAATACTGTTGTACTTTCATGACTTTTTTTTTTCTTTTTTTGCAGGTGACATCAACTGAGTTCGAATCACCGCATAAAATACTGAATGAGTCGACCGTGGCGTTTGGTACGACGACAACCAACTTTGATAAACAATTTTCTCTCCCATTTTATGTGAATGCAATGTAATTTCCAATGAACTAGATAGATATTATGTGTAGCATCATCTAGAATATCGTGAGTGTGTGTGTGTGTGTGCGATAGTAAAATGGTGTATTATGATGATATTATCTTTGATGTTTATTTTCATCCTCATCATCATCAAGCTATATATATATATATATGGGGATGATGATAATAATGCCATTTTTCCCGTTAACATCGTGATATTTATGTACACAAACGAGAAATTTGCTAGTGATGAGGGGCGGCGGCGGTGGTGGTGGTGACTCAGGAAGGAAAAAATATGTACCTGGCTTTTTTTTCTCAATAAAATGATTACCTAGTAATAACTAGCATGGGAGATAAGCCGGCATTTTAGGAAAAAGAAAGCGCCACCTTTTCTGTCAGTGACATCGTCAATTCGTCAGTCACATGCATCACTTTGATGTAGACATGTCGTCGATGCAGTGTCATATCATTCTGACAAGGCACACACCGGTGCGGTGAAGGAACGACGAAAAAGAACATTCCCAATTACCATATGGTGATGGTGGTACCTTGGTGACAGCGGCGTTACGTTATTCCCAAGATAGAGAGACAAGTACCTATACACCTGTTCATGAAATTGAGATAGATATGCATTTAGATATGGAGACAGATAAATAATGAAAAACGATGAGATAATTTTTTTTTCGTCAGTCATCATAAGTATAGAGAGCAATTCTACGAAAAAAAAAGTTTTCTTCTTCCTGTGTGTGTAAGCATTTTGCAAATAGAGCAGCGAGAGAGAGAGAGAGAGGGAGAGAGATAAGAATTACACCCATGTACTGTGGCAGTTTACCTACCCAAGTCAATGTTAAACTCGTTTCGCCTGAATAGCATAGCACCAGCTATATTGACTTTCTTGCGTCAATAATGTGTGCTCACTTTCGCTTCCTTTCATGTCATTCATTTTGTAAAATTTTGTTCTCAGAGCAATCGACATAGACTCTCAGTCTGATTATTATTACTAAACAAAAGCTGGGCTCTGAGAGTGTTTTGAGAGAAAAAATTGGCTTCAAAATGGGCCGCTCTATTTTGTTCGCTTGTTGTGATGGAATGATAATGATGATGATGATGATGATGATGATTTGGCACTCTCAACATTTGTCATTCATTCCACCAGGTCATTGAATAAAGCCGATTTTTAAGTGCTTAATCGCTTCCCCTTTTAAATATTGGACAACATGTGTCTGTGTCTTTGGCCAAAGAGGTGCTGGTACATAAAACATAAGTGTGAGTGCAGGTAATGTGGGAAATGGTGGAATAATACCTTATTAACACGGAGCCATTCAGCATTGGCGGAAAGTGAATTGCATTAAGTATTCGTTGTCGTTTCCTTACAGTTGGGTTGTTGTACGATGAACATAATGTAATATCTTTTTTACGATCACCACCAATAATAGGTGTAGGCATGACAAATAAATCGGAGAACGAAACCAATTAATGAGTCAATGACGCAATATACCTAGACACATCTCGCACGGTTTCCAGGAGTATTCCAGTAGTCTTTACCTGTATGTAATACACAAGCAGGGGGCAATAGGGTACAAGAAGCTTCATGAATCGTCGTCATGTATGCGCACACGTGTGCTAAATTTTATGAGAAAACTGAACTTGTACAAAGGTATGCATGCCAGATCCTCCTCAAATCAGCCAGGAGTAATAATTTCCGTGAAAACGCTAATTTTCCAAAATGACCAACTGAAGGAATAATTACGTGTAAACGAACATGGGTAAAAGCACCATGCTTCCCTGGGAAGGACAGGGGGAGTTTAAACACAGCACAAATTACAAAATAACAAAAACAAGGCGTGTTTCCATAAATTGGAAGAAGAAACTTTCACTAGAAAGGAGGAGCTCAAGAAAGGAAAGTGATAATGAAAACAACAAAACATAACATACCTACGCAAATACGAGAACAATATTTTCTCGAGGAGGACAATAATGATAATATCTAGTCCAAAATATTTTGTTCGGGGCGACCTTTCCTGTCCCCAATTTATATACCAGCAACAGGGAAGAGAAACGGAATACAGCCCCAACAATTGAAAATATCTTTGAGTGGCCCTACGCCATTACATCTAGCGGCAATTATTTCTCTCCAGAAAATGACGCAACAGCAGGGTATGGCGTTTTTTTTAGTTTTTAGACAAGCTTTATGTTAGATTAAATAGCTGACTTTTTTTTCTGTAGGGAAATCGTCCTATTTCATGTCAGAGTACATTTTGCTACTCTCTCGGGTCGTTACCAGCACGTTGCTGAACAGGGCGAGCTGTTATGAAAAGATTTTTTGTCAGATACAAAATTGCTTTTGCTTTCGTGGTGGTGGTGGTGGTGGTAGTGATGGACGATTAAAAGGGGTTTCTTTCGCGCAGTTAAAAAGGGTCAAACCTACTAGAGTGAACCAGAGTGTTTACCTACTTTGCCAAGTCGCTGTTACCATTTAATAGAAGAATATTGTATAATTTGTGCTGTGGCGCACAACACAACTCGTATACCTACCCCCGCCCCGTACAAAAAGCCAAACTTACTATTTCCAATGTTATGAAACAATATTTGCTCAAGTTTAAACTAAAAAGTCATCGGTCGTTCCTTTCTTGGGCAAATATTTAGCCTTTTGGGTTGGCCGCTTCAAAATACAATAATTGTAACCGTCGCCTGACGACGAGGACGACGCCACATACAGTGTGTTTAGCGAGGATACAAAAACTCAAATGGATTGCGTAACATTCCACATTGGGGACGGAATTGGGAACATTATCAACTTAAATCGTATTAAAAAGTTGCACCCACAAAAATCTTATTTACGCTCGTAAATTTTTGTCCTCTTTTTTTTGTTCATTAACATCTTTCAAGTAAAATGGTTATAGCCACCCTCGTTTTAAATTATTCCTTATCATCATCATCATCATCATCATTTCATCTCCCTCATGTAGTAATGAATTGCACAACTGCTTAAAAACTATCGCCATTCACGTTGCTGTAGTTAATATTACTACGTGCGGATTTCGCGTATGTGCATGCCCCTGTCATCTCGTAATTTTTTATTGCCGCAGAAGAACCGAGTATCAATGGAGGTTTTTTTGGCACTTGCGAAAAAAAAGCCAACTAGTAGAAAATTGAAGTTAGCAGAGATTTACGGCTTTCTATATAAATACCAATATGTGCATTTATTTATATTACGGCTGTCACCCTATGAATCCTGAATGACAGTTTCTTTTTATTGAATAAAAAAAAACTTCTGTCCTCTGCTCTCCTCGTACTTCTCCCATTAGTCCCATTCATCATCATTTTTTATGGGTGAATAATGCGCTGTCTTTACACTTGTCATCCGGCTAATTATATCAATAAAAAATGCTGCTGCTGTTGCTGTTTCTGCTGACGGCAGCAGTAATTCACACCGCACAAAATGAAATCTCTCTTGTTGAGGAACGTGTCTAGTCAGCAATATTCTGTGCGTGAGAAACTGTCAATATCTCACGATCACAAACTGTCGGTTCAAGTGTCGGGTAATGCTGCACACAAAACGTCCCATGTCATTTGCCACTTGAGTGACTCCAATGTTGTCGCTGCTGGAGTACCATCTCCAATGAATAATTCAAATTCAATCGCTAAACGGAAGGGAGGGAGTGCATGATGAAATATTAAGAAAATTGATTACTGACCATCTAACTTCCTTAGGAATTTAACAGATTTACAAAGGGCGGACAATATGCTATTTTTAATTTATGTCCTTTGCAGACTGTTAGTCACATGGATGGAATACCTACCTAACCTAATCTACATACCTAAATGTAGATAGACTATCTAACTTCCTTAGGAATTTAACAGATTTACAAAGGGCGGTATATGCTATTTTTAATTTATGTCCTTTGCAGACTGTTAGTCACATGGATGGAATACCTACCTAACCTAATCTACATACCTAAATGCAGATTTGCATTTCACGAGATATTGACGTTGGTATGATGGCATGCCTGGCATGTGTACAGAGTACATACTCAACTTTCAATGGCGATACGGCTATTGAGTGAAATAACGTTGGGTTCGAGCTACATACACGATAATGATGATTGATTAAATTTCTATGTAATACATACAAAGGGAAAATTGCTGGTGAGACGGTCAGTGACATATCATCATAATCATAACGACGACACTCACTTTATTCCACCGTCATCGACAATTTTTACGATACTTGCGCGGTATGTACTACGCACGTAGTAGTTGTGACGATGACGATGACGAATGTAGTATATAGATNGGTGAGACGGTCAGTGACATATCATCATAATCATAACGACGACACTCACTTTATTCCACCGTCATCGACAATTTTTACGATACTTGCGCGGTATGTACTACGCACGTAGTAGTTGTGACGATGACGATGACGAATGTAGTATATAGATGGTCAAAAGCGTCACAATCATTTTTCCCCAATCGTACTTAGGTGGTGGAAGAGTATCACTTCAAAAGTTGTTGTAGGAATTAACGCTTGTTACTAATTAGATTTGTGTCCCCCTAAGAAAATATCATATCCTGTACTCATCATCGGGAGATCGACGCAACCAGAGACAAATTTGGGCAACTTCAACAACATGTACAGTCTGTGACATATCTACCAAAAAGGAGATAAATAGGCACCATACTAAATATGTAATGGTCGTAGTAGCGTACTTTTTTTCCATCGATGAAGAAATTTCTCGAATTTTTTAATGATAAAACCAAATATTAACAAGTTGACTGGACAAACTTCCACCTCTCTCTACTGCTGTTTCATTCATTCCTAATCAGCGGGGGAAAAGAATAAAAACATCTTTAAAGAAAAGGGTGTGCCTTAGTGCACCACGCACATACTTTGTTTAAAATATCACTAATAATAATAATAATAACAATAATAATAATAAATGATGACTCGACTCGCAACCCCCTAATTTCTCGGTCGTCTCAAAAGTCTAAAAATAAAATGCCTTGCACATACACTAAGACAGCAACTGTAAAAAAATACAAAGACCAATAATCACTCCTTTTTTCCTGCCCTTGAACTGCCTTAGATTTTTTACACGCTTGCTCGGGTAAGCTAGTGCAAACGATCCCTGATAAAAAAAAGCGATCCTTCTTTCTCCTTTTCCGCTTCTTCTATCGCAAAAGTAATAAACAACTTAATTCCCCCTGACATTGTATATTTACAGCGTGTCTATAGCACAAACACATTTTTATTGTCCTCTGAGCATATTTCCTTTCCACAGGAAATACTCCCTCACTTTGTATTATCCTTTAATAATTTTTGTCCTTTGCAATATGCACTCTATGATACGAATAGACAGAGTAAAGCTCCATTTTCCTGCTGCTGGACAACTTGGTGTTAATTATCGTCTATTTTTTCCCTGAGTCTCTCAAACATTGCTGAATGACTAACAAGATGGCTTTACAATGGCACAGGGAATATAACGAGGGTATCTCAGTTGACATTATCATCCTTATTGGCACTTATCATGCCGAAAAAGACCTCTCGTTATTTAAATACTTGGTGGAATGTTTATTACAGGGAGATATGACGATAGGAGGAGGATGAATGAAAGGAAAATGTATATGCTCGGAAATGGAAACCGACCATCATCATCATCATCATCATTATCACCCGAGAGAATTACCATAATCCTCCTTGCTCCTGGGTTAAAGTAGAGGGGTTATCTCCCTTATCAGTAGTATATATTTCTTATCAGTGCGAGTAATGATGACTTAATGACCTTTCATTCATACGTACAAACATTAGGTATATTTCTGCTGTGCGGTGCGGGCGTCGACTACACAAGAAATGCGGGATGTTTTGTCTCTGGTGTGTTTATCTGCGTGCCTCGCCTCGAAGAAATTGTGTGTAACTCGAGGCTCTCGTGCTACTGCCAAAGTTGACAGGATACATTATGATGACGCATGTAATGATCCTCATAGATTTATAGTAATGAGCAATGATAGTGGGAAGTTTTGGGAATGTTAACATCATGAGCAAATCCCTTTCAAACCTGAAAGACGAACAGGGGGGAGTACAGCGGGGCAAGGTGTAAAATAATCGGTTTTTGGTTGAATTTGTATACAAGATTAGGTTCTCTGCAATATTGACCCATCCTGGGGATCATCATCATATCATCGCTTTTCGGACCCCAATACAGGAAATCGGTGATGAACACACACAAGGAGGGTTGAATAACACACCTGTGTGACGGGAGCAGGTTACAAACCAATAGACTCGAAGGAAATTATAGTCACATTTACAACCATACTAATAATCCTCCGTAAACGTGTAAAAAGTTCACAGGGGGATATATGATCATTATCATTACGCTGATAACACTTAACGAATAATTTGAGGATGATAATGATGATAATCATCAAAAAGGTTGATATTGATCAAACAAAATCGATTTCATTTCAAACTGTAGTCGCCACAGCAGGAGAAAGAAAAATGTTTAATGTCTTTCCTCCTGCTACTGTGCAGCTTGTAGTGATAATAGCAGCAGTAGTGTGATGCACGGAAACGATCGGTGGCAGTTTACTTGCCACTCTGCTACCCACACCGTGTACTCTTCCAGCATAAAAAAAATATAATAAAATTCCGGTATCCCTCCACATATAAATATATCTCCACTGGGCGTATTTAGAAAGTTTATTTGAAGAAATAAAAAAAATACTACAGGATAATAACATGCCACACACACGAGAGAAAGGTTACTGCCACTACCGGCACGGCATGCAGCCAGAGTTTGAGAAAAGTTTCGGGGAGAGAAAACACAAGCAAAAAGGCCGACATACTCATATGCACTGCAGAAATAAAATGCACTTGTGTATTTCCGGGTTGACTTTATGCTTAGATCAGTCAAAGTTGGCAGTGACTTTGCATAATTAATAGTTGCACACATACAATGGAGCGGGTGGTATGTCACAAAATAAAAGTTTGTTCGGGAAGGCTGTAGGGTGACAACAGCGATATTTGTTCGCGTATGCGAACATACATGAAAGCTTACAACTTTTCATAAGTTTTTTTTTAATGTCCACAGGAGAATGGACTGACGTGGACCCAAGCACAACCTTGTCCTCATTTATTTTTGTCAGGTCGCCCCAGTAGTAGATCCTGATGAGAGAGAGAGAGTACTTGTGTGAGTGCCATAAACCAGTTGGTTTCATGGGATTTTCATTTTAGAAACAAAAATATTCGAATGCTCCTGTTTAACCGTAAAAGCTTTTCCTGGGGGAACATCAGTCCCTCGTGAATTGCTCGTCCTATGACGGATATCGGGTTCAGAGCAGTAGGTAGTATATTGAAGATATTTTATCTGAATTTCTTATTTCGTTTACTTGTACCTTCTTCCCCTACACTGGACAAGTTATCGGACAAAATGCGGACGCTCGTTATAGTTATCATGCCGGCTAATTGATCTAAACCGCTATTAATACGTACCGCACTCCACACTGCATTATATAAGCATGCAATGGAGTGCGCTTTCAGTATTTATCGAACAGATAAAAAGGCTACTGCACAAAGTACCCCTGAAACGAAGAAAAAAACCGACACGGTATTTAATACCAGCATCTGAGAAGGAGAAGCTGAAAGTAGGAACAGTACAAACTGGCACGCATCCAGGTATTAAACGAACAAGTTGCATTACATTGCGCAATTTTGCCACATAAAATGTGTACAAAGGAAGTTGGCAGCAAGCATCATCCTCCTGTGAAGAGAGAGAGAGAAAAAAAATATTGGAACTTGCAAGAGTGCAATTTGGCTGCTAAAATTTGCCTGAATTGTCCCTCGGTTTACATTTCTTTAAGAAATGGGTAATGAAATAAATCAGAGGCGGCGGCAGCAGCAGCAGCAGCAGCGCCGGGCGGGATGCAGTATAGACGTAATCATAAAAAATCAAGCGTTTTAGCACAAATTAAAGTAAACCTAGACATATGAACATACAAAAAAAAATCCCCCGTATTAAACGGGACGACAGAGGGAAGACCAATGGGGGGAAGAAAAGTAGCCAAGAAAAAAAAATCGGAATGATGAGACGTACCATGTAACGGCGGTCGTAACAAATTTGACGACGACAATAAGTCTGTAATGGGGTGTGTGTGTGCATTCAGGTGAAATATCAGCAGCAGCAGCAAAGTTGGCTCGCGTAACCAAACCCATGGGTTTTAATGCTGGTATTAATATTTTTAATATAATTTACCACTGCGGAATTTTGTCTCGTCCCGGGGAATCCTCCCAGTTTTTATGTGTAGTGATGATACTACCAGTTTATTATACTGTATGTACACCTGTGACAACTAAGCCGCCAAAAAACGCCCCTTAAGTGCGTACTTATGGTGGTATTAATGCTCCACCGTTTTTGTTTCTTACCAACTTTTCTATCATTTATACGCGACCAGGCAAGCATTTTTTGTGTACTTCCACCAGAAAGAGAGCAAACGTGTTTGCAAGGTTGTCCAATGCATGATTCAACATTATCCACAGTCAAAGTGAAGTAAGTAGATAGTCTTGTTCCACCAAATGGAAATAGACACGGAAAAATGGTGGAGCGGGGAAGTTTTAGGGGTTTCCTCGTAAGTGCTGCTGTTTGACATGACACTTGAAATTCGACTGTTTTGGATAACTTTTTGTACCGCGGTGGTAATGTAAGGTTGTTTGGAGTGGAGTAACGATGATGGCGGTGTAGGTAAAAACTCCATTTTTTTTTCTTCAAAATATATACACAGTTACCAAGTTTGTTAAACTTTTTCCGGTCTCCCAGGCGTATAATGAAATTGATCGTGTGTGTGTGTGTGTGTGTGTGTGTATGTGTGTGTAAGGTTATGCTAAACAGTTGTGGTTTTTCCAGAGGAGATAAGTAATATCATTTTGATGATTCTTTCTCTTTTTCAAAAATACACAGAGAGACAATGACACAAGTTGGCTGTGTCGCCTTATACTGTGGATGTTTCACACACAAAATGAAAATGGAACGTTTGCAGATGTGTTCAAGATTTATCTACTGGCTTCTTACTGCTTACTTTACAGAAGAAGGAGATTCTCTCTCTCTCTCTGTTTCTCTAAGGAAAGGCAGGGAGAAAAAGGTGCACAAGAGAAAACTTTTCTACACGTCGTCGTGCGCGATGTGGAGGTACACATGTAAATAAATGCATTCGATGATGGTCGAATAAAACAAGCGATGGGAGAAGAGGAAAGCCGTGTTATTCATCTTACTTGAAAATGAGGCTTCCTTCGAGGGAATTCACTTTTTTCTAAGAATAACCTCGACAAAATAAAAGTATTTTATACAGTAGGCCCAGCTATCCAGACGTTTCCAGGGCGCATAATTGACCAATTTTGCATGTTTTCAAAATCATGTTTTTTTACTTTCTTTTACAAGACTATAATCATTGGTGACAATTTTGAACCAGAGTTTTTGTTGCGTAGGACTTCATCAGACGGGCTCAATGTGATGACAAGTACGTTTTGCCGATCCGCATTGCGAAATCAGAAGACAAAATTACTTTTGAAATCTGCATTTACAATACAAAATCAGCACAGAGATGTTATTCCTCCTATCAATCATTCCTTATCAAACATGATTTTAACAGTTTTTTCATTCATAAATGCGTATTTTTCCCAGAGACGGCCGGACACCCCCAAACCAACTCACATCAGACCAGCTGGTCCTAAATAAATAGAAGAAACGGTAAAACCCCTCCCGAGAATAACTTGTACGTTATTATTATTATGCCCCATTCATCGAGGTACTTCATTTTTATGCGTTTACAAAAGCCACAGTAGTCATTCAACAACAGCAGCAGCAGTCGAAAGTCGAAACTCCAAACCGAGTTACCTCATTGCCGAGTGCACCCACTCACACACAGTCAACGAGTGAATGTATCATTGATCATTACCGTCTTTTCAACGCATTTAGAGAGTGTAAGAGAACACAGTGATTCAACTCCGCGCAAAACAAACAACAACTGGGAAAACAGCGTGAGATGTGAAAAAAAACAGTAACTACTCCACTCTCTCTCTCTCTCTCCTACTCTGTCTCAGTCAGTCTCTAATGAGTTATTGTATTGACTTAAACCTTTCTTTTTCAGCAGGGAGAAACAGCTAAATCTTTATTATTGTTTTTTCTTTGATTCTTTAACCCTGCACAGTAGATACATGCAAAAATTCCAAGTTCTACCACACACCATACGGTCGTCCCTCATTTTTTTGGCTGTCCCATTTTACTCCAACTCCAGCATTTACCATATTTATTTTTTACTCCAAACGAAATACCATCGCAGCAGCAGCGCATATACTGTGTTAATTTATACTAACACACCAAGTTGTACCAAATTACCCGGTTTTGTTCTGCTTCGTTGTACTTTTTCTTCTTTCCAGTAGTGCCTAGCGCCATAAAGAGGGCTTCTATATGTCTAGAGAGCCACCACACCACTATACCATAAGTTACTTTTGGTGGTGAAACGATATTTCTGTATTTTTTTTCTCTTTGCCTTGGTGAGGTGGTGTTCAAGTGAAAATTTAATAAAATACACGAAAATCTTTTATTTAGGCATACGGCTACGTGATTGCTGGCTGTTACTGCTAGTGACACAGTCATCACCACAGCATAACAACTACGAGAGATATAGGTATGTATGTATGTATGCTTGTGTACGACGACGACGACGACATAGCCACATTCACAAAAACATTTACTGGTTGGATTTTGGCCAGATTATATTATATTGACAAATAAAACGATTTTTTTCCCTCTTCTTTCAAACGTGAACCAAGTACAAAAGTGATAGTAATTTAGCGAGTGCATGCATGTTGCTGTTGCAACAAAATTTAATAGAAATCGTCCCACCAACCAACAACCAACCACGTTGAGAAAAGGTGCACCACCGCACCACCACCCCCACCATCATAATATCAAAAGAGAGAGAGAGAGAGAGAGAGAGAGAGAGAGAGAGAGATGTATAACTTCTGGTTCGTTGGTTGGCTCCAGTGTGTCTGTTTGTTTTAATCCATTTAGACAGCGACAACTGTAGTGCTATTGATTTTGATACAAGAGATGCATTCAGTAATAATAATAGTAATAATGTGTCCCACCCCAATATTTCTCGCACTCTGTCAAACCCCACTACACCAGGGACGAGCCGTTTCTCTCGTTTTTTATACGACTCTTGTTTATTTCCCATTTATTATCTGCCATTCTCTGCCACAGGAAGGAACAGGAACAAGATGAAGGAGAAAAAGGATTTTACACGAAACTCTGATATTTCATTTAATACGCAGATCAATTGCTAGAGAAACCACCAGAGAGAACTAGAGAGAGAGAGAGAAAGACTCCTGTAAATAATGAGTGTACTTGTGTTCATGTACAAAGATTTATAAATATCCTTGCTCGGTCTAGTAAAATAAATCGTTAATCAAGGCTATAATTTTTATTTTCATGCTTAAAATATTAATCGGGAATTTATTAGCTGTCGTTAACCTTACCCTGGGATCATGATACGGTACGATCGATGATAGTCTGTGTCCTGGGTGCAATAACAAGTTACAACGCTCTTATTACGTTTCTTCCTTCGTCTATGTCACATTGACATTCTCTCTCTCTCTCTCTTTACTTTTTTTATTCTTTCCTCCAACTTGTCTAACTAAACGACAATATATATTGTACTATTTGTACTACACTATACCACTCCACTACTACCACGGCATAAAGCACACTTGTCTGGGTAGTAGCAACGAGGCAAACAAACTATAAAAATAAATAGCTCATCGCGATTGCCCTCGTTTAAAGTAAAACATAATAATAATCATAAATAAAAAGTCTAATTCTCCTCCCGCATCAAAATGTGGAAACTTTATATCACCTATTAGACGACTTCCTTTTACAAAAACATCTAAACATATTATTATTATCTCTCTCACTGTACGAGAGAGAGAGAGAGAGAGAGAGAGAGAGCTTGTATGTGTCTCCACAAAACTATATATTTTTTTCGCTTCTCCCTCCTCCCCTCCTCAATACACGTACCCAACAACAGAGAAACCCATATTATTTTGCATTTTCTCTATTTATTTTTCATTTGTCATTTGTTGACTTGATGATGGGTCGTTCCTCGTTTGCGAAAAAAATCATGCACACACTGAAAAAACCGACTAACAAAAACACTGCCACCAACAGTGGCGTGGTGTGTGTGTGTGTGTGTGTTGTATGAGGAAAAGTAAAATAAAAAATGAGCAGCCTAGTATGTGTTTTCTGCAAAAAAAAGCTACAACCGGGACACAGTGCAGGGCTGGGAGAACGAGGAAAGAAGCATGTTAAACGTGGAGGTGGGCTTATTCCATTTGTCAACCAGTAAGCCGTTGTAGTGCATGGTGTCGCGCCGGGTGAAAAAATTAGGTTGTATATACGAGTTTATACGGGTTCATCATCATTATCATGATCGGGTATCATCATCATCGTTGTCGTTGTGGTTGATGGTATATGTACGTGTGTGTACAGGGAATAGAAGACATTTAGACGTTAAAATGGTACACAACGAATTTCTCACATTGTAATCATTACTAATGCTCCTGACGAAGAGGGAGAGGAGGAAACGGGGAAAATTAGGAGAGGACGATGGAGGCGATCTCTACTTTGGTTGACAATTATACAAGAGGGCTTTAATGTACTTTACTTTGATGATGGTGTCGGCGGCGGGAGTTGATTAGGTATGGCGCTAATAATTACTCCTGTTTAATGACGGTGTTGTTGTGGGATTAAAATCCCGTTTAAATTGCCTTTTGGAAAAAAGAGATTGGTACATGTGTGTGTGTGTGTGTGTGTACGTAAGAATAACAAATGTGTACTTTGTACTTTGGCTTTGATATGGTGGTGTTTTATTGTGTCAAGAGAAAAATTAGATAGATCAACAAGAGAAATGGATGACAAATGCACCTAAATGATGATATTAAGGTTGATTGGTCTTTCTGTCTGTGTCGTCGTGTGTCTAATACTTTTTTTGCGGTTCCGTTTCGACGAAACTAATAAACTACGCGTTTCTACTTTCGACTTTGTTAGGCATGGCAGAGCCGTGGCAGTATAACGTTTTGTATGTTTCTGTAGACCGGCCGTGTAGAACAATAACTCGTGAAATTTTGAAATTCGTTCTCCTACGGATTTTTACAAGGAAGAAATACCCGCGTGTCGGAATAGCAAGTTAAAGCGTTGTGTTTGCAATTTGCATTTAGTCGAACACAATATCAGGAGGATTATCGGCCGAAAAATGCGCTGTCTCGGACATGCCTCCTCTACCACTACTCCGTCTTACCAGAAGTTTCATTTTATCCGTATTTCAGAAAACTAACAACAGTCTGCCAGACAGATTGTAAAAAGTTTCTGCAGACTTGGCTAACATCCTTGCTGGTGTATAGTCACACACTTAAAATACGTCGTTAAATACGTATCATTATGTCACCCTGTTTGGTTGTTTGCTTGCCTTATTTTTTCTATTTTCTTCAATTTTGTGTATTTTACAAGGCGGATAAATATGTTCGTATACAACTACGTAGGTAATGCTATTAGGTACTCTTGTGTTCAATGCGACATACAATATTTTGCAACCCATTGATTGATCCAATTTATTTATCGTCACGTCGTACAAGCTAAGTGGTGGAGAATCGAATGTCCCGTTATGTCACCAATACGCCAAGACTCGCTGTTTCGAGTGCAGCTCTCGCTCAACATCATTACAGAAATCGAGCTGAATGGAAAGCATGCCTTTTTCTGTCAACAACACAACGGCAAGTACTTACACGCTGTACACAACATGTATTCAATGTCGTCAACTGTACCAATGGCGGGGCAACACTTTCAGAGAGGAAGACTTTTCCACAAATTTGTTCGTTTCAGATTTTCTCCCTTGACATTACCTCATTCGGACTTATCTCAGAGTTGAGATGGTGAACAGACAAAGTGAGCTATTTTCTGAGGGCCGTAAGTATGCACAGTGTGGATTGTATCAATTACAACCACCACTATCACAACACAACCCTAGTCCATTCTCATAGTGGTCCTTCCTTGGGGAAAGATTAAAGATGCTCCCGGTCTATTTATTCCTTCGTTTTGTGGTCTCTCGCTCAAAGACACGCGTCTTACAGAATAAATCCAATTATAACCGTCATGTTTTAACGAGTAATTAGCCTGATGAACTCCACGGGAATGTGGAACGCAAAAAATAGATAAGACAGCAGAGGGGGAACCGAGAGAATGTGTGTAACCCATAATATCCCCAATATTTTTCTCTTATAAACTAACGTAAGACTCCTTTCCTTTTCAATGCCGTAAGAACGTTCTCATTCTCTCTCTCTCTCTCTCTCTCTCTCTCCATTGAATTGCACACAAGGGCTGAGGAAGATTACAAGATTCCAACCCGGGTAATAATATACATGTCTGCATGCATCTTACAAAATAATTTGTCTCTGCCTTGTCTCCAAGTCATGCGCCTTCCTCTCCTAATTTCCATGAGACACGTGTCTTTTTCTGGTTTCATGTGTAAACAGTGGAAAATTGACGAATAGGGTGGTCCCCAAACAAACTAAGTAGACTCACACACACACACATACATTCATGCTTCACAGAGCATCCCACAAAAAAAATCAAAACTGCGAGAGAGTTGAGTAGGATTTGAATGGGTGACATCAAATTAGCCGTATGGCCGTGGTTGCGTGTGTGTGCACTGAATTCTTTTTTTTTCTGGATCAAAAGCGAACAGGAAAGGAGGAGGAAGAAGAAGAAAAAAGCAAGAGAGAGAGAGAGAGAGAGAGAGAGAGAGAGAGAGAGAGAAGAGAAGTATAATGTGCTTGTAATCTTTTGAGCGACTCAGTGATGACATGATGCGGGTACTCATTCACCGTCGTCATCCACCCAGAAAGTCCCCCATCCCAATCCTGATTTGAGCACGAGTTTCTCTCCTCATTTCACCGGATCATCTTATCGTTTACCCTTTCAAATTATGTATATCTTTCAAAGAGACTGTAAAAAAAACTGGTGAGGTTGAACAAGATCATGAGGATGATTATGACTATGACGATGAATACGAGGCTACTTTAGAATGCACATAATGCACAACTTGAATGATGATGATGAGATAATGTTAACTGTGTACACAACAGAGAGATGCCTCTATTATGGGAAATTGGGGATGTGATGTGGGTGGTGGGGATAATGCAACGGTGGCTGTATTTTAAACTGTGTTTGTGGCATTGTAGAAATACTATGGAGGTATGTACGAACATTGCATTCAGTCGTGTTCCTCTGCTTTATATGTACAAATTGGAATCTAATATGTAATCGTCATCGACAAGGAAAATCTGTCGTCGTCGTGAAACCTCACAGGAGCACAACGCTGAACATGTCCGAGAGACAAGATCATCAATTACTTCTGTGTATATTCTTCCTTCTAATTTCCGCAATGTTCTTGTCGCAAGTATAGGCATCATGATCATCATCGTCATCATTACTACCACAACTGCATGCATACTTGAGTTGATTTCTTGGTTCGTTTGAAACCGTCGTCGAGGTTTCGTTCCGTACCACCACCACCACTCTAGCGAAAAGTAATACAAAACATGCTTACTTCATGTTTTACTGATTCTTCACATTATCCTTTTAGAATCCCCTCTGCCTATACGGGTGGATGTCGAATACATATAGTTAGGTAAGCTTGTAAGATTGTGTGTACGAGGAAAATGTAAGATGTATGTATCCCTGGCAACGTCTTTTTTATAGTCAAGTTATCATTCTCTCTCTCTCTTTCTCTCTCGCTCTGGCATGTTCTCAATCTCACACTTTGTTTGGCCTCATTTGTCAAGCAGTTTGTCATAGGAAGTGTCTAACAGCTTTTTAACTTCTAGAAAAATGGCAGATCTCTCATTTTACGCGTACACACTACATACAACATCTCTCTCTCTCTCTCTCTCTCTCTCTCTCTCTATCGACTATATCTGGATGAATACATGTTTTGTACCGGACGAACTAGCTAGACACTTTAAAAAAGGATGAGTGATGAATGTATATTTTTAAACGGTATCATGCTGATACTGCAAGAATTTATGGCAGAGGAGAATGTGATTGCTGCGAAAACGTTAAATATCTGTAGTTTTTAAATTTCGATGATGCTGCAATACCCCTTCCACCAATATCTATGCTGTGTGTGTGTAGAAGACTTAATTTCAAATACGCCATGACTGACTAATTGTTCTGAACACAGGATCCGATATATTGACCAACTTGTTTAGAAAAACTGACACTGGTGTCAACAATTGAAATTTTCTTCAACCTTCCAAGCCTGGCAACTGTGGCCGGAGGAAGAACAGATTTCCTCCGACCTATTGCTCCTCCAGGACAAGAAGAAACTGATCTTGAAGCTGCTCTTTCCTTTGATTGGATTTCTTCGTATGATGAAAAAGTCACGACATCAAAGAAAATTCCGTTTTTTTAAAGAAAATTCCGTTTTTTTGTTGTTGTTGCAGCCGCGAAGACAGGAGGGATAAAATTGATTAAATACCAACGATCTCTGTCATCATCTTTATCATTCTACATGATTCATTGTGTTCAATTTGCTCTTTTAATATCTTTACCGTGAAGTTGATATGTGCACACTGCACACACACACACACACAAAGAACATTCAATATTTTTTTAATGTATTGTAATCCCTAGCAAGAGTACTGTCAAGTCAACTGTGTGGTTGCTTGATAGACACCAGAGACGAAAAAATCTGGAGGAATGTTGTTTATTCGTCTGGTGCTTTTACGCCCATCTCCTAAGTAACCGACTTCAAAATTAGCAAGATCACGCCGGCGAGTTCTCACACATCACCACCAAACAATCCAATCAAAACTCTTAGCATCATCACCATTAAAGAGAAACCCTTTTCGATGAGACTGTCGACGATGGCAAGTTTCTGGCAAATGCATATTTAGTAGCAAGACACACACTCAGAGAGAGAGAGAGAGATACAAGACTACAAGACGAGAACACAATGATCGTAAATGTTTTCACGCCACCAAGTAAGCAGGTCCATCATCATTTGTCATTCTCTCACAATTTCCCTTTCTCTCTCCTTTCCCGATACACTACTACTACTACTAATGACCCATCTCGTATACACCCCCTTCCACAGAGAGTTTGCTTTAATATAAATGCTTAAACAGCCATTCTCTTCCTCATAAGTAAACACCATTTTCTCTCTACATTCCACCATAATTTCCGTCTTGCATATTTACGCCTTCTTTTTTTTTATCTTCCCAGGCTGCTCCTTGTCTTTCAAACAGGAATTCTTAGGCATTTTTAATGGGTATCACCACTGGCACAACGACGATGCAACGATGCGGAATCGACACATCATCATCCTCCTCATCATTTGCGCATCCCTGCGATTGATCGATCCAGATCATGTTGATAATCATCATTTGACGATATGTCTTGTCTGTAAGTCTTAGACAGGGACGACTTCTCTTTCTCTCCGTGTGTGTCTGTGTGTGTGTGTGTGTGTGTGTGTGTGTGTGTGTGTGTGAGGCTCTAAAAGTGCTTCTTCTTGATTGACATGAAACGTGAAGCATCTGTCAACTTTACGGGCGCCCATCAACACAACACACTCCACGCGTATATCATTTCCCATGCTGAAATACCTAAATTGATGAAAGGCTTTGTATGTTTTTAGCAGCTTTATGTACCACTACCACCATGGAGCTGTTGCTGCTGCTGCTGCTGCTGCTGCTGATGTAATCATATTTTAACATCTACTTGTAAGTGATCATAAACGTGCTCTTTATGACATAATTTTTTTTAAGATGGCCATGTGAAACATGACCTCCGATGAGGAGGAAACTGTTTTATATTTTTTCTATCATCTATCTTCCATCATCATCGGCTATTTTATGAACGGCGGCTGCTGCTTGACGATAAAGAGTGTTTAGCGTGGCGATGGTGTGTGTGGTCGGTCCGTGTTGCTTGTAGTGCCGATGACGTTGATGGTGGTAATCACCTTCGTTACGATTTTAAAGTATCTTTTACGACCGGCATGAATAATATAGTGGAAGTGGAAACTATACAGTCGGCTTCCCTTTAATAGGAGGAAGAACGAAAGGACTTGTTATGGACTGCTGGGGAAATTAAAACGGGCTTTTAAATCGATTCCGTTTCATTGATTTGCAGAGGAACGTTCGTTTTAATAGGCCAGAAAAACATAGAGCACTGCAGCAGCAATTTGTAACAACCAGGTTGGCCGTGCCGCCCACCTGGTAGTTACGCAGTGATTATGTATGCAGGTTTATCGGAGACACCGAGACTGACTGAATGAAGAAAGAAAGAAAAAAATGTGGAAAAAAATGAAGGATTTTATGCTCACTTGTAAATGTGGCAAAGCAGTGGGATAGATGAGTATCGACTAGGCATATGAATGACATTTGTTCATGTTTTGAGCAAATGGGCAAGTAACTATCAATTTGCAGTGGGGCCATTACTTTTTAGTTTTCGTGATGAAGGTGACGTACTCATCTGCTTGCACAACAACAACACAAGCATTTTTTTTGTAAGAGACGGAAAAGTTTTCGTTGGCATTGGCATTATTACCCAAAAATAACAACAATAACTGGTTTCACACAGCCACTTCTGTCATTACACGTCGTATTGCAAATAGGCAGGGAGGTGGGGAACGTAAGACGTATATAGGGGATAGGTACGTGTTATGTACACGTTACGTTCGATCTTTTTTGTACCTAAAGTTCACCTTTCACCACGGGACAATTTACGTTTTAGGCAGTGAGAGAGAGAGAGAGATACATGGAAGGCTTAATAGCTAGGTTATCGGCATATTTTTATGGTATATCGGTAATCGTGTTTACACAAAGCTAAAAATAGTTTTAGTCTGTTTCTAAAATAAAAAAATAATGTGTTCCGAGGAGAATGTGACAATACGGCTAACACGAGAAGAGGAGTTGCGTATTACTTATTCTTTTGTAGGATGAAAGAAAACCCGGCAATTATTTCCAACACAATCGATTATCACATTCAGCAGGGAAAAAATATTTGACGTAACGGGTGTCTGGGGGAAGTGAGAAAGGAAGCAAGAGGTTTGCTGGTGGAGTCGGGGAGAAAATTTAATTCCGTTACGGCGATTGAAGCGGGGAAAAGGAATGTAGCGTATTTCTATACAACATTAACACTGTCCAGACGACCAGGTTTGTGGATGAGAAAAGACCAAAAAAAAGTTTAATGAATAGGGATTTAAAATCGACGTAACTGAAAAAGCTAACTGGGTTGTGTATTCCCTGCCGAAAGGTGCAATGGACGAGGTTTTTAAAAATAGAGAGGGGGTGACAAGTTTTATATTCTTATTTTACTAGAGGTTGATAGGCAAATTAATTATGTAGTATTCACGTTTAAAAAATAATTGTAATTATTTCTAAAAAAAATTGGAAAAGTTTTATTAAAAATTTTATGTGCAGTTCGGTTGTGTTACACTTACGCAATATTATTTTGGACACATGTACAGTGTAAGAAGAAACCAGTTTATAGAAACTGACTTTTAAATTAAATGCCTTTTAAATTACTATAATTTTCACCTCTTATCTTGCTGTCGGTGGGCACACATTTCTTATACGTCTATACAACCAGCTTCTTACATTTTTGCGTATGGTTTCTTTCAAAAAAATAATTATTCTGAATGCATACGCACATTTCTCTTGATGCAAAATCGTACCTAGAATACACTTATCTACTCCAAGTCGGGGTATTACCACTGCCGCCAACTTATAAGTATAACATTGCTACGATGCATGTGAGTACACCTTATGTATTGGATAACATACCACGAATTGCATTAACTGATTAAATGCTTCTGTATCCACTGAACGGTTACATTAAAACGATACACACACACACACACACACTCTCTCTCTCTCTCAGTGACAAAAGTCTGTTCACCTTGCCTCCATTTAAAGTGAAAGAGAAAATGCGTGGCGTGGCATTGTATCTCCCCAGCGAGCAAACTACTTTTTGCGTGACACTCACAACGACTGCACTTACATCTCTTCCTATAGACCTTGCTCCACGACGTCTAATTATTAGTTTTGGGTATAAGAAAAACATTTTTTACTTCCTAAATTTCCACCTCCATCTCTCTTCCTTTCAATAACTTTTCAGTGACATTTTTTAACGGCGACGGAGCCCATTTCAATAAAAAAATCCTCTCAAGAGGATAATTTCCCCAGGTTTCTTTCACGCTCCGAGACGGTTTTACTTGAACACCACGTACGTACCCATAACCCAACCGAATTGAGCCCACACCAGCAAGAGTAAAGAAAGCTCCTATCACAAAACAACTTTGTAGCTTATTTGTAACTGAATCCGAAAATACGGTAAACTAATAATGCCCACTTCTTTCACACTCTCCCTGTCTACCATTTTTTTGCTTATTTTACTACCACCGTGCCCCTCTACACACCACGCTTCCCCCTGTACCCATAATCATCCTTTTTATCTTCTGCTAAATCACGCTCCCGTCCTTTTCCCTGTTGGCGTGGTGCACCAAAGGCGCTGTTGTGGATGATGAGGAGGATGAGAAGGAGAGAAAAAAAAGTTTTCTTTCTTAAGCATTTTTCTCCACAGCCCCTATATTATCTGTGCCCTGTAAAATCTCTGAATTCCACCGAGAACACAACATCTCTGTTTGAGTCGTTCGTTGTGTCACTCGCCAGAGTCTTAACTAGGCGTGTACACACGCACTCACATCATCATCATCATCATCATCATCCGAAGAACAACGCCAGCATTCATTCTGTGGCACGCTGCTGTTCTCTCCTTGTGAACACATTCCTCTTTCACAGGATACCACCACGACGATGTTGATCATTCCAAATGGTGTTTACCTATCATGTTACACATGTACACCGTCGTCATCATTTCTCCCCCGCTATTTTTCTTAGATGCTTCATTACCGGGCACAAGAAGAAAATTGGGGGTAATGATGGAGAGGCGCTGATTTTACAAATGGGAGTTGTGGTGAAAGAAAACTTACTGTGTATGTGTGTCTGTGTTTTCTTTCAAATGGTTCAAGCAATATATATATATATATATATATATACACTTGGTAATCTGGTA
>JAHZNE010001782.1:0-17750 GCA_027744055.1 Callyntrura sp. NNG-2020
TGGGCCGTAGTGCCTTAAGAATATTTTGTGGCGCCAGTTTCAAAAATAACATTTCGTTCGGTAGTATTCACTACACTGCACTGTTGAAGTGGTTATATCCTCACCACAGATATGCCCGTCACAGTTGTAATGGGTTGCAACTATCTATTTTCACTATTTGGCTGATATTCTGTTCCATATGCATTGTCGGTCCGGCTCTCTGCTGTCCACTATTTGACAAGTTAGATTTATGAATAAATAATTCATGAGCTATTGACTACGTCCATTCATAAACGCAAAATTATGAATGGACGTAGTAAATAGTTCATGAATTATTCATAACTTTTATTTCTCCAATAGTGGAACTCCTAGAGGGAAATGAACTGTATATGTTAAATAAACTTTGAGAGAAGTCGTAGAATATCGACATCCTGTCAAATATATTGTTTTTTTGATAATGTACGTCGTAAAAAATCGATGTGAGAATCGATGACTCATTTAGTTAGGCGTTGACAGCCCAGCTTCTACAAATCTTACGCATATGCCATAATTATTTTTGCATTCAAGTTTCATTTTGGTTTATTTCACCGTTCCAATTTCAATACATCTAAGTTTTCTTCAAATCAATCTGGAAACTGACTAAAAAACGAAAGGTAGCCGGTCTGTTTTATTGGTGAAATCCACATAATTTTTTATATATAAGATTGAGATTCCTCATACGGAATGCATGAAAGTTGTTGTAATACACGTTGTATATTGATGTTGACGCAACAACGACACGAAAATAGATCGTGTTTTTGCAGATCACACACACATGTGTATGTAAAATATAAACAAATCTAAAGACAACAAAAGCATGTGATTTTTTGTACTATGAGATCTTTGGGTCAGACATTGCGATGGGGACGAAACAAGAAAAGTTTGATGTTCGATTCGAATTATTCAATGAACGATGATGTCCAATGTCCAATTCGATAAATTAGTGTTGTATTGTTAAAAGTTAATTAGCAAATCACTATATTTAACAGTCAACAGTTGACAACTTTGAATGGTGTAGTTCCATTCATATATTGTACATGCACGATTATCCGACTAAGGGAAACATTCTTATCGACGTAAGTAACAACGTAAGTGATCATTTTAAATATTCTTATTAGTTATATTAAAAAAAGTTTGCGGTTTGCTATATACAATATTTCGTATTGGTCATTGGTATACAGTATTTTAGTTAACTTCATACGTGTAAATTCTTTCGTAACTCAGTAGCGGCGCTACCGACTTGGGATTTTTGGTGGTGGGTCAAAAAGTTGGGATTTTTCAAAAGATTTCAACGTTTCCACAAAATTTTAGAATGGAGGACCTTTTTTTAGGAAATGAAAATTTTTTGGTCAGCATTAGTTGGGATTTTAGGCTGTTCGTCGAAAATAGTTGGGATTTTTTAAATTTTGGGCAGTTGGGAGTTACAGGCCTTTTTGCAAGAATTTACACGTGACGTATGGTTAACTTCAATCAGTGCGATTGATTGATTGATTCTCATTTTATTTAAATCGGTGTTATCGGAATGAAGAATCAATTGCTTACAAATTATGACAAAAATTTACGTCTGATGTACATACGTTTGAATCACCACGACATAAAATTGTATGTAAGTAGTGTATATGCAAAAGAAGTCGTAGTGTAAAATTTTCGCGTCTCATTTTAAAAACGTTTGGTTTAATAGTTTGATCTAATTTGTCAATTTTTGTTTTCCAGGTGGCTGCCATTATTGTCTGTTGTGTGGAAGCTGCTGGTTCTGATATTTATTATTGCATAACGTACTTCTAATTGACTATCATCATCTTTTTTGGACTTCGTTACCGTATACGTGATGAACAGATGAACAATAAATAGAAAAGGCATGGCAAGGCATGTAGATTAAATAATTGGGTGTAAGTACTGTTATCTGATACTGGTTGTAGTATATCAGTTCGCCATTCGTGCAAATTTTATGCTGTATTTTTTTTTGTTTTACTTGCAGAAACAAAATCTTAGTTAGATGTCCTTTCGCCATCCCTAGCCACTTTAAGCCGAACGAAAAGTTTTTGTATTCTCTGCTTGTATTTTTAAACAATAAATAGTTGCTTGGGGTGTTTCTGTGAAAAGTTACAGTAAACGATGGTACTAAGGTATATACTACGATATCTAGCAAATAATGAACAGCTAATAAACAAAATAGCAGAATCATATCCTGTTCGTCGTGCAGCACAGTTGACGGTATATTTGTTTCACCGCTCGAAAGCTATAATGGAAGATACGCAGGCGAAGGATAAAGCCATAAAATTTAAAGATAAAATATCTGAAGAATTTAAAAAAGAATGGGAAAAAGCTAGAGGAGGTAAATAGATGAAATGTTTGTAAATTGCCAGTTGCCACTAGTCTTTTCTATTTGAAATGAAACGATAGTTTTTCATGTATGTACATATTCTGTGTATCTCATCGAAGATTGTAATTGTAATAACCTGAACCAATATTAAAATCATAATTACAGCAAGTTATTTTGTAGTTTGAAGTTCGACAATGAAATGCATATGCTATAGAAATTACGTTTAAATATGACCACCATCAGTTTTACTGGTTCTGCAATTTTTTATATCACATCAGTCTCTTAATGTAAAACAATAAGGGAGTTTGATTTTTTAGTTATTGGAGAAATGCAAATAGGGTAACGAGTAATCGAACTCAGCATTCAACGTCCATATCCAATAGCTCCCCCACTACTTGGCGCTTTTTCTGGAACACCAAATCCTGGTTGAACAACAGGTGGAGCACTGTAAGAGTCCACTGGTCCAACAGAACCACCAAATCCGGGTCCAACAGAACCTCCACCAAATCCTGGTCCAACAGAACCTCCTCCAAATCCTTGCTGAGGTTTTAGACCTGCTCCGCCAAATCCGGACGACGGGAGAGGACCTTCTACATAGGAATCAACTGGTTGGGGTGATCCATACCCCAAACCACCAGTCTGAGGCTTTAGTGGTGCTCCAGCTCCTCCGAAGCCACCAGAAATTGGTTTGCCAATAGGTGCAGCTCCGCCTCCGTATGACGGTCCGGAAATAGATGGTGAACCATATCCAGCCTGAATAGGCTTAGCCCCTGGCCCAGCCCCGTATCCACCTCCTCCTGAAAATGGTTTTTGGGGCTGACCATAGCCTCCCCCAAATCCTCCTACTTGATGAGGGTTACGATATGCACCTGCCCCTCCGAAGCCACCTCCAGCAGGCTTGTTATAACCTCCCCCAGAATAACCAGCCCCTCCTCCAAAACTGACAGGTCCACCGCCACCACCACCATAACCGGACTGGATAGGACGAGGTGCAACAACAGCTCCTCCAGCGGAACCGTAGCCTTGTCGAACAGAACGTGCCCCTGTAACAGATATCCACAATTTTAAATTTGTAATTTTTTTACACTTTACTGAGTGAAATTTCAAAATTACACTAACTTGCAAATGGTTGTAAATTTTCTTCTGCAAAAATTCCTTCGTCAAGAGAGGAATATCCCCGCTGTGCCGAAGCGACAGCTATAAAAGCGATCACTAAAAAAATTTTCATTGTTTTGTGAGCCACACAAGAGAAACAATTCTGTAAAAATCGAAATTGCTTGTTTGGAAGCGAGGTCCCAAGTGTACGCCAATGGTGCTGCAAACCGAACTTTTATACTTTATTCCAAATAATTGAATTTCAAGCAAGACACCATAAGCGTATAGAAGTGGACAATGTAATAGATAATTTTGAAATGGGATGATCCCAAAAAAATTCAATCTCTCCCGATGTTTGTTGACTGCTCTTGTGTCTCATTGTGAATTTTCTTGGGTATAAATTTCAAAGGAATTTTTCTCCGACATCGGTTAATTACTTCTCATTCAATTTTTATTACTCATCATGTCTTCGTTTTGTGCATTGTATTGTAACAAGTTTCACGTTGACGTTTAAAGTGTAGCTAAGAAGATGCTGGAGAATTTTAGCACCACAGCTGCCACTCTGAATTTTATGGGTATACTCCAATGTATATATATTGTATTGTTATTGTTATCGATTTAAACTGAAAATTGCCATTGCGCAAGATGGGAATTAGCCTTGGTTTTTTACTTTGAATGTTTCGCTTCTTGTCAAGTCAAGCTACCACGAAATGTAATGACGCACAGTTGAAAAGCAACAAAAAATATTGCCGAAGGCTTGAGCTTGATTGGTATCACTTTTTGACTGCATACTGCATCTAAAGCCAATTAAATTATTGGTTATGGTTGGGTTTGGGTTGAATTTTCGGGGCGGGGAATCCATACGCGAAAGCCACAAGGCACATGTTTTCGCTTTTTTTAATGTATGTAACGTAGAATGCATGACTTACAAGTAAATGTGAGCGGCTTGATCTTTAAAACACAAGTAAAAGTATTGAAAACCGTAGGTGCAAAAAATATTTGAATATTCGCAAATGCTCTACTCTACAATCTCTAAGATCTCATTATCCATCCAGAAAAACCGAGTTTTGACTTTATATGCGTGTCTAGCTTTGTATTATTATAATTACCTAATTATTATTGCATTTTGCTTTTGCATGTCAGGCGCTATGTAAGGTGGCATATAATATAGCAATATTCCTATCTATGGTTAGAACTCGAACCTAGAAAACTCATAAGTAGAGGGGGAACAAAAGATGAGTAAGTCCAATGGACTAAACAATAAATCTAAAAAAAGTGGTACTAACAAAGTTACTGCGGGAACATTTTACGGACGCGATGGATGAGAATGACACAAAACAGAAAACCAATTTATCTGGGGATGGGAAAAGCTTTAAGATGGTCGTAGTAAAAAAATGTAAAATTGTTGAATAATTTTGGTATGAAGATAAGCAGCGCAGTTGACTAAATTCAACATCTTCACGTTCCAGCAAATATATATTTGTAGCAATATAATGAAAGGAATTAAATTTTCATTTAAAAGACTTTTTGGCATCAAACAATCCAACACGGTTTCTGGTAACTCTAGTTCAACCGCCGGTCCAAGTACAAAAGCAAAGAATGAATCTCATACCCCCACACTTGAGCGTTTGCGGCAAATGGAAGATTTACTACAACGGAAACAAGTTCACTTAGAAGCGAGAGTTGAAGAGCTCATATCTGAAGCAAAAAGGTGTGGCACAAAAAACAAACGAGGTTTGTCCACAACTGCGCAACGCGCATGTATTTATTTGTTTCTTCCAATCCAGTTGATAATGTAAATGTTCAACCTGCTATGAGCTACTAATTTCGTCCCTTAAAGCTGCCCTAATGGCTCTGAGAAGAAAAAAGCGCGTTGAGGAAGAGCTGGCAAAACTTGACGGAACTTTAACTACAATTGAGCTTCAACGTGAATCATTAGAGGCAGCTAAAAACAATGTGCAGGTTCTTGGGGCAATGGAAGAAGCCGCAAACGCTTTAAGAAACGCACAAAAATATGTGTAAATACGTTATTCTTACTGCATTCAAAAAAATATTACGATTAATACCATTTAAAATACTTATAATGTTACAAATATATTCCATTCAGTTCCGTTGATAAGGTCCTAGACATAATGGATGAAGTCAATGAGCAACAAGATGTATCGAAGGAAATTTCCGACGCAATAGCTAATCCACTTGCAAGAATGGATGCAACTTTTGACGATGCTGAACTAGAGAAGGAATTGGAGGAGATGGAACAGGAAGAACTTAACAAAGCCCTACTTCAAGTTAAAGGAAGCGAAAATATAGAACTACATTCGACAGCAGAAACACACGAAGATAAAGTTGATATTCCTGCCACTGGTACTAGTTTTCGTTCATAAAAAATTGATAGGAAAAAGTAACCTTTCATAATACACATCCATTCAAAAATGTCACATAATTTTCGTCGAACCAACCACCATCGTTCAGCATAACGCAGTCTTATTTTATTTATTGTATAATTTTCATATCTCCTGCACATTTTTATATTTTCGAACATGGTAGCAGCGACAAACAACATTTTTGAATGCTCAAAGTATAATACATTATTCATGCATTGCGAATCGTTGATGAGAATTGATGTTAATGACGAGCAAGTTTGTTCGTAAGTGTTGATTTGCGCATTTTTCATTTTCCTATTTGGCAGATGCAAAGAGCCAAACTGTGGTGATAGACCCGGATGAAAAAGAGTTACAAGAGCTTGCGCAATGGTCAAACTGACTTGCCAAAAAGGAGCCGTGCTGAGTTCATTTTTAAAGGAAGATGTGCGCATGCCACATGTCAATTAGCATGCTTTTAAATTCTTTTCTTGCCTTTTGATTGGTATGGCATGGTAAGCTTTTTCCGAAGACATAGTCACAAAAGAAAGACTGAACTAAGTGAAACGTGAAATTGTAATATTAGCGGTGCGTTTCCGGAGAATCAGCATACAAAGCGGTGCAAAATATCATTTATTATGCAACAATAGCTTCAATTTTTAAAATCATTACGCAATTTAGTAAAATATCCAGGTTAACAACAATAAAAGGCACATTTTCATTTAATATATGGAGTTGTTCCATGCCATTGTCTATCTGATTTTATCACTGGTTTCCTGTGCAATTTATGCATGCATACATGTGAAAAATGTGAATGCAACTTATGGTGGATAATGATAGTGTATGCACATGTACGTACAATTTGCATATTTCAATCCAATTTTTGGCAATTATCTTTTATATTCATGCACAATGCACTGGTGCGATTACGGTAAATTTAGACCACACAATGTAACAGTTTTTCTTCGTTTGTTTGAATCGAACAGAGAAGAGAGAAGGTTTAATTTGAATTGTTTAAAATAAGGACGTTGCAAAAAAGTAAAAGTAAGCCGGATCATGCTATTTCTGTATATAAAACTTATTTTGGCCAAGAATATTTGTATAAATTTCATATCATTCTTTTGTTTTTATTATCTTCAACAAACAACCGACACAGCAGCACCAAACTGATAAAAATAAATTAAAACTCTTCGTTCAAAATTAAAAGTTAGAATAATTGTAATGAGTCATTAATGCTAAGACATAAATATCACGCCTTCTTTTTCTGTGTGCGTATTGTGTAGGGGATCATAAATATATGGCTCAGAGTGGATAAAAATCCACTGTATTGGTAACAATGCAATGGCAGCTTGTAAATGACCTCAGAGCTTTTGAACGTTTAACGGCCATATCCACCTTGTGATGGACCACCACCACCACCGCCTCCTTGGGATGGGGCGCCATATTGCTGACTTCCACCTCCACTGCTACCTCCACGGAATCCGCCACCACCTCCACCGCCGCCGCCGGATTGACCTTCTTCAGTGAAGCTACCTACAAGACGGGCTTTCTGTGGTTGTCCAAGTTCAACGCCGCCGCCGCCTCCTCCTCCGTTTCCACCTCGGAATCCACCACCTCCACCTCCTCCTTGTTGATATCCGCCGCTTCCGCCACTTCCTCCGCCTGGAGCCCCATAGGAGTTGCTTGGACCTTGCCCGCCGCCACCTCCACCTCCTCCTTGTTGATATCCTCCGCTTCCACCACTGAATCCACCGGAGCTACCGCCTGGGGCTCCATAGGAGCTGCTTGGCCCTTGTCCGCCACCACCTCCACCTCCACCTTGTTGATATCCACCATTTCCACCACTAAATCCACCTGAGCTACCACCGCCTCCACTACCTCCTCCTCCTTGTTGAGCTAAGATTTGAGCGACTCTTTGTAATAGAGCTTGATCAACGATCATGGCACCTTCGTTGGAGTCTTCCGAGTATCCTCCTTGACTACCCCCACCTCCACTGTGACCTCCACCGCCGCCCTGGTATCCTCCCTGACCACCTCCTCCGCTGTTGCCTCCCCCACCCCCGGAGTACCCTCCACGACCACCTCCACCACCTCCTCCTCCCCCTCCTCCTCCAGAATATCCGCCACTACCGCCACTTCCACCTGTAAAGGAATTGTAAAATTTGTTAACATTTCTCTTAAAACCTAAAGTATACTTTTGCTTAAATTTTGCACATACGCGATGGAGCGCCATAGCTTGGTGGTGGGGGTTCACACTGCACTATGGCAAGTGCGACCGCGAGAATGATCTATAAACGAGATTGACAATTTCAACAATTTGGAAAGAAACATAAAGCTCTACACCAACTATATTGTAGTTTGCACTTACCAACGGCCTCATTTATGCGGTAAAGTTTTTGAAATTTTAATTTTCCAAAATTGAAAATTCCTGCTAAAGTTCCTTTCATAAAAGCTGTACTCCACTTCTCTGTGTACCCCTTCGATCACTGAAGGATGGAACTGAACTGGCTTGAAGACGGTACTAAGGACGTGCTTTTATACAACACCTTCTTACATGGTTCCTTAATGATCCTTAATAACACACGACATTGTGTCAGTCTTATCATCATCTTTGACATAAGTGAGGAATAACAGCAGCAAACACACCATAATTGAGTATCATTGTGGGGATGAGTTAGTAAAAGTATGCTGGTTGTAGTAGTACTTAATGTTTTAATAGATGAAGCCTATATGAGTGCGCCTGTGTGTTATATGCTTCGAAAAATACAAGAAAGGTGCATCATTATCGTTATCGTCTCCATTTTTCCAAACTGCCTAAAATCTGTGTAGATAACTGCGCACTACATTAAAGTTTCGAATTTAATGTATAGAAGATATTTTGTGCACTGCAAACATCCATATCCATGTAGCATTAATATTATTACTAGGATTATTGCATATTCATACGTTATAGTTGTCGAGTGGTTTGTCGCAGCAGAAAGCGACATGTGAAACGTTTTCTTGAATATAAATGATGACAAACGGCAGACGGTAACCAAGATTGGGACGCTGCTGTTACCTTCTTCTCCCCTCTCGCTTGCACTTCAGCGCTGTGCTTGTATCTCTAACAATAATTGTTTTACATAGGGACTGCGCACACTAGGCTAGACACTGCTGATGCTGCTGTCATTTGTTCAAAGAGAGGAGACGGAGGCTATCCTTAGTGTTTATTTTTAGTAAAATTTGGCTTTTGTTGAGTGTCTTCATTCTAGTGACAATATTGTTTACCATCCACCCTGTCGACTATTGACAGCAACAACCTATGCCTGCAGAGCGCCGCGCTATAATACGCTTGAATTGTGTGCATGTATTCTCCAATGTTCGTTCTCCATATATCCCATGTGGACAGGCATGTACCTCAAGATTCGTCAACTTTAACACTTATCTGTAGGACGGATGATGGTCCTTACACACAGCCAGTCGCGTTCATCGATTCCAATTCCTCCAACTGACGAGAAAGACAACACAATCAGTTTCCTTGATTGACAATGTTTCTATACTAATGCACTTGAATTTTTCATTCATCAGTGCTTCTTGAAAGCTGGCAATTTTGCAAAGATTTTTTAAATGGTCCTCTTTACAATTCCCAATGAGCTTGATTACGATTAGTACTATCAACAATGCCATGATTCATGATTGTGACATTATTGTTATTATTGGGATATCGCATAAAACAGCAGTGATGCATGAAATCACACGGAGAATTAATATGATGATGATTGGTCGGTAGTCGGTACATCGACTTCGCAGATGTTAAGCGTTGAGCAAATGTGTATAATTCATTTATATACATAACTATGCCTGGGTACACGTACCTATTCCCCTTTTCATGAACAAGGTGTCCGTTACACGAAAAAAAACTGCAAAAAGTGTACAAAGGAAATAAAACTGTAATTATCCACCTGTACAGAATTTGAATTACACATGTCATTCCTGCCGATTACTTAATCAGACATTGCTGTACACTATCGAAAGGGTATAATTATTTATGAGCACGTATGTATGTTTTTATAAATTTCGGAATGTAACGTGTCTTACAAATAATAGAAGTTGTTACACTAAATCAGAACATGGCTTATTCAACATCCTTTTTATTATGCATATTACATCAAGACCTTAAAAGGGCAATCATTGCCTACAAACCGGTACAGTTTGTGTGTACATTACCATTGCTCTTCAATGCAATGACTTTTCGCTGTCTTTTAAGCGTGGTCATGAATCAATTGAAAAATTTCAGCATCCTCTGTGTTCATCAGATATACGCAAACAGTTGGAGTTCAATTATTTTAATAAAAATCTGCCCTAATAGCAGATGTAGACCTTCATTATTTATATCGACAGAGAGAACAAATTGCCTTCAAAAAGGGCTGGGGGACTGGGGAACATGTCATTAAAATTTCAGTTTTTTTTTCTTCTTTATATTTTGTCGTCTTTATTATTATCATCGTCATCTTGGTGGTGGACCACCACCGTATAGTATTAAGAGGTGGTAGTAGTGATGACTCAAATTTTCAAGAGGCGGTAATTCAAGAATACATTTAAGAAACAGCGATGATGGCGGGGCTGCTGGTGACACTACAACGGCTGGTAAAGGACTTGTGAAATCTTCATCAGGGCAGTAATCAGTGGTAAAAAGAGAAGAGCCAGAAGCGTCAGTTGTGTCACCTACAAAACACAAAAATACAAGTTGAGAGGGAGTAAAGGAGTAGCAACAAGTTGGGTGTAGTAAGAGAAGCTGCATATAAATACAAAAGGTTTTATATGTATGGATAGCTATATTATCCTGTGCTATTGCTCAAGCAGATTTTCGAGTAATTCATTTAAGTTAGCGAAGAAAAGAAAGAAGATGAAAGATGCATTTCAAAATATTTTTCTAAAAAATTATTCTACATACAAGGTTTGTGTACACTGCACTGTGGGCATAAAGAGCTGAGCATACATGCAGTGTAATTGTTTGCATTAAAAATTAAAAGTGTAAGTACGGCAATAAACAGTTTGATGCGTGATGGATATATTTAGAGAGAGACGACGACGCGTAAGTAATAAACAAACAAATAAATACATCAGTGTGTCCCTGGTGTCTGTGCGTACACTGTACACTCGACATTTTGGAGTTATTAGCCAAATGAATAATTATTTTGCGTTTATAGCCAATAATACAGTTGAATTGTTAAGCGATGGTAAACGATGTGGTGGGTATATAACAAACAACTTAAAGCAGAATTATTATAACCGTTTATTTTAATTTTATTTATGTATACGTGCAAGTCAGTACAAGCAGCTATACCCAATACATAGGGTAACCGTCTACATTTTAGGTGTATATCGTATCGTCGGGGCATATGGTAGGTATTTATGGTAGGCATTGAAATGGCTGTTTTTCAAATGTGCACAAGGAATAAAATGAAACTGTCAAATGAACATCGGTGAACAAGTTTTGTAAATCTTGTAAAGGATTCATTCATCCTGTCTTACTATTTGACGACAGATCTAATGTAACTGTAGAGGGCAAGAAAAATGAAATTAAATAAATGTATATGAGTGCGAGTTTGATTCAACGTTTGTTGTCTTTGCTTGCTGAAATACATTTTTATTATTATTTATTGTCTCATAATAATGATCACAACAACGACATACACAAACAACACAAATGCCTAACAAGATGTTAGATAAGAAAGATTATAGAGAAGAAAAGATGGAAATTTCTTCATCCAACCGGCGACGAAATCCAAATTGGTATAATGTCAGTTTTGCCGTTACATTGTTAGCCCCATTCCGTCGTTATTCAACAGAGTTGATAAATCTCGTACTCTTCATTACGCTCCACAGCAGTACAGCTCCACGCGAAGAAGGCAATACTGGCTGAGAAACAAAGGAAAAGAACCTGTTAACTGACGTCGTCAGGCGAGATAAAGATGCGGTAACGGTGGTGGCGTTGATGGTGTGATGTTTTGTTCTTCTCACATGGCCACATTTCTTAACTGGCGGTTGAGTAAAAATGGAAGAAGCAATCAAGTCGTAAGACCAGAGCCGAGTGGTAATGATGATGGAAGACGTGCACGCACTCACTCACAGCAACAAAAGTAATAATCAACGTTCCCTCCAAAAAACCAACAAGATACGAGGGGAGGTTGCGTCTTTGTCTGTAATTAGTGCGGCTTTAACGATCCGAACAAAGTGCACATTCATTTAAGCAAACGCATTTTTGCAAGTAAACGTGTAAACAATGTCCATCACAGGATCACTCTTAGGTTCTACAATGACTTTAAAGAGCTTCCGGTTCACTGGTTAAGAAATGCTTAACTTCCGCAAGTAGTCATCAGGCAGTTTAGCATAATATATTTAACTGGTTTTGTTTGTGTATACCCAAAATGCTTAATATTTACAACCGTAATTAGTAGTTACGCTTCTCGGTCTACTAACATGTGAAGATTCAAATCCCTTGGCAGTACCACCCGTCGACGAGTTGTCGAGTTGACGGTGCGGTTGCGTTTCTATTGAATAATGTCGTATAATATATAACTCGTCATTTATAAGACAAATTTAAAGATACCAGAAAGGGCAAGAATGAAATTTTAGTCGGCATTTTTCTCAATTGATCAGTAAATAACGTAACAAACAGGGATATGCATATTTTGTAAAAATTTACATTTATGTTTATTATGTAAACTGATTGGTAATCAGTTGGCAGAAAGTAAATACGTTATACGTATATATAAAGAAATATACACGCACAAAAATCAGCATGACTTCTGCTCAGCCATGTCAGTTAATCATGGAAAAAACGAGCCTATCCATCTATCCATCCATTTACATGCCTAATTTTTTAAGATTGTGTAATTGTTCGTGTAATTTGTAAACCTTAACAATGGGAAAGTAAAGTGTGTGTGTGTGTGTGTGTGTGTGTGTATGTAGATGCGTATAGGTGATTGTCCACACCAACCAAACAAGCATTTTTACGCATTATGATGAAGCATAAAACAAAAATATGTGCATTTGTATCTCTACTAAGAGAGCGTGCACATATATACGGACAATGCCTATTGTGTGTACCTAATTATTGCAGATTGCAGGCGAACTGTCTCTTTAACTGAAAATAAAATGTCTGTATATTATTTTTTAAAGTTTATCGAAAAATAATTGAAATGTGTGCGCTAGCAAGCCCAAAATTTATTTTGAGGATTTTTAGCACTTTACATTAAAATTTACTTTTACTCTTTTGTAGGAGTATTGCATAATCAAAAATATAATTCTCATGTTGCGTGCTTTTATGCATGCCGATTTGGCTCTACTAACATAACGTGTACGAATGCACGATGGTTAAGTAGGTAATCCGAGTCGCTACACAAAAAAAAACAACTATTTATAAACATTAGTTGCAGTGTTAGTGACATTAAGTTCAACGTTTGAAAGCACATTTTTGCTCGTGTCAATGAAACATACAAATGGTGATCGTCTGCCTTTGTTCAATCAAGGCGCAGGCTTTGTACAGATAAATGGTACACATATGAGCAACCTCCATCCACCATATATTATTGTATAAAAATGCTCTGATCCATGATATAATGTTTATAGTTATTTTAAGCCCAGCTTAAGCTGAAGAAGGTACTTGTGAGTTTAAAGTTTAAAATGGTATAATTTCCACAGCATTTTGTAGCAGGACAAGGTGCATCATTTTAAGTATTTGTTGTTTTGTGCGCGAACACTTGGTAGTCTTTACCGTAAGCCTGCATAAACGAAGGAGTGTAAAATGCAAAGTGTGAGAATGGTTAAATATGAATTTTTATGACTCTCTATTATACAATGAGGAGTACACACATATATGAAGCACACTCGGGTTTACAGTGTTTTCAATTTCAAATTAAACTGCGTTTCTAGGACTAGGTTATAATAATCAAGCTCCTTAATTTTGTACAACAAATTTGACGATTGAAAAGAGGACTCAAATGTCAAGAACAGAATTGAGCTTTAATATATAGTCAGGTTTTTAGCAGCAGGTGAGGTGCAAATTCCCACAGATAAGGATCTGTTTTAACCACAAAGAGAGAATCGCTATAAACACACTAAATCGCAGTAGTACTAAAAGCACAGATGCATATATTTATTATCAGTTAACCGCAAAAATATGGTGCGGTACGATACAGCACATATCACTTACTTTATCCAGAGGAAAGTGAATCTCAGAGACGTAATTGTGTTGTCAATAGTCAATGTGAACAGTTTAAAAATAATTTGTGTCCTCATTTTAACCGCTAATTTATATGGGCCATTCTTCCTTGTGGGCCGAGAAGTCGTCCAAGTAAACTCGATCATGGCTTTTCTTATTTCTCAACTACCTCCTGTTTAGATTAATTTATTTTGACAGTTAGAGATAGAGAGAGCGCTTCAAGTTGATTTGTCGCCACTTTACTTGAGCTTTCATTTTGTTGATATACCCCATAGATTTACTTTGTCAAAATTGTATTATTTCTGCATCTGCAATTACTTGAAATGATCTAAATTTGAAATTAATTATTGTTCCCACATTTTCTAACTCTCTTCTTAAAAATAGTATCCGTCAACCTGCCGTTGACGACTGACAAAGTGTCATCCTGTTACCGAAACACATCCCTCACTGTCAAATCTCTCTGCAAAATGAGGCCGTTATCTTTTATTTTATTATTATTACGTATTTAAGGAATGTAACGTGTTTGCAGCATGCTAGCAGTTCGTGGACAGGACAGACGACATTTCACATTGTTGTGTCCTCTGTTTATTGTCGGCTGCATAATGCAAGTGTTACGTCATTTTTACCCTACACTACAAGGTAACATGGCATAATAGGCACTTTACAATTAGCTAATCTTACAAAAAATCATGTACCCTTGTAAAATATGCATAATACATGCTTTACCATGTTTAGGCATTTTCGTGTTGAGGAGCAACAATAGACGGATAAATGGAGATGAAGGAGTTTTTCCTTTCTTCATTTATGCGCGTAAAAAGTAATAATAACAATAACAATAGCCTTGCACCAAAACACGAAAGGCGACAGTAACCCGATCTTCTTCACGGATTGAAGACTACGAAAAAATTGTCTTTCAAATTTGACGATTTGACACAAACAAGCAAATTGAAAATGAATGGGTGATGAATGATGGTGTTATTTTTCGGCTTTCCATGACACACTACACATTTCTCATTACTCACAGAGGATTTTTGAGACACATTACAAGACAACAATAAAAATGCCACATGAATTCAATTTAAAATTAAAATTTTCATAAAATAGTCAACACTCGGTCAATCGTGCATATTTATGTTTTGCCGCCTCGACACAAATTTCATGAGCAAGAATTACCAACTCTGCTATAAAACAAACGTTATTGGCCAGTGTATTTTATGACAACTCTGGTTGAGTGAGCACAATTAAGCCAATCGAAAATAGCACGGATATACGTTCATTATGGTGTAACGTAATGTACTAGAAAATATACGCGATGTAGTATATTTATTTCGGCAGTTTTCTACAACAATCAAGAATGTAAAACAAGCATCCATATTCCATCCATTGTAAAAATGTGAGTATTGAGTATATACCAATCGTACGAGAATGAACTTTTTGTCAGGTTGTTGTTTGAAAGTAGTAGTAAGTATCGTCCCCTGCCATTCTATTGATGTTCTCACAAAAAATCGTTCCTACAAACTCTTTGTGCAAATTTATTTTTGTTTTGTTGTCCGTGCCAGTTTCAAGCATACAAGGTAGTGACACACTAAAGCGACTTGTTTACTTAGGGTTTAGTGATGTGATACGGTTATGCCACTTAAGCCAAGACTAAATAAGCATCCCCAAAGATGGCAATCCTACATTATTCTACGATTTGGAAAGGAACAAATCAAATACATATTAAAAAGGCATTTCAATTAGGTACACAAAAGTAAACTTGCACATATGCACTTACTCTCGTATGTGGTGATGGTGTTTGCAACTTGTAGTAGTAGTTGTAGTACTGTGTGACCTTGAGACTGCATTGTAGGAAACTATTCTTTCTAATAAAAGAGATAAAATTAAATGCCTTTTATATTTAACTCTAGATGTAATCTGTGTAGTGGTGCTATACGGTTATAGTAATGAAAATAATAGGTACACGTAGGTATCTATAAAAATGTCGTCGCTTTTTGTTTAAAATGAAAGGTTTTTAAAATGGCGTGAGAAAGCATTCATCCTGTACGAAAATTGAAGTCAGGTTTAAATAAGAACAAACAGAATTAGTGTTGGTAAGAAAGAATACAATAGGCAGATGTACCTGGCATGCTTGGGAGTCATTCTATAATAATAATGCGACGTTTGTAAGTTTGTATGAAGATTATATCGTCTATATATATTATATATTACACTGTTCTTATACAACAATGATGAATCGATTGATACATTGGATATTGATACCTACCAAAAGTTTTTTACACGTGAAATTGGCGACGCGTATAAAACAAGAAAAATATTTACTTTAGGTGTTTCAAAGGAGCCAAGAACAGGGCAGTGACCCTGAGAAAGTCATATAGTTTCACTTGTTATCAACTTGTAACAAACGTTTCTGATTTTGACAAAACGCTATTAAAAAAAGGAGCCAAGAACAGGGCAGTGACCCTGAGAAAGTCATATAGTTTCACTTGTTATCAACTTGTAACAAACGTTTCTGATTTTGACGAAACGCTATTAAAAACTTTAACTCCTTATTATCAAAATTTGGTTTTTTGAAGTCAAACGCTGTAAAAAAATGTCGCACCTTTTGTATACACGATACGCACTGTGTGTGTACGAAAATATTATTTTTTTAATTATGACGAACAAAGCTAACACACGCATCCTTTTGCAAAATTTTTTGGACGATAATTCGGACCATTCTTCATTTAATCCTGTCGTGGTATACATATTATCATTTATGCATGAACAACTAAAATTACGCAGTTGCCTGCAATCTTGTAAAATTTTAAGTATATTTTACCATCTTGGTTTAAAATAGCTGATCTCCGTAAACCGTAACATATTTTACTCTATTTAGAAGTAAAAAACGATGTCTCTTTTAGCTTGGAATTTACAGGACAAAACGAAGTATCATATATGCTATTAACAAGCCTAAAAAAAATTTATTTCAAAATATGGTTATCTTGTGTTCGTTTTCATTATCATTGCGGTAGATCTCATTGAAAAACTAAGATTTTTTTCTGTCTTTGCAACTTACACGGCATCGGCTTCTCTACTACAAAGTGTTTGCGGTGTCCGTTCGTGCGTGCGTACGGAAGATGATTCGTTTAACCACTTCAACAAACAATCAAACATTGTAGCCAGGACCATGACCATGCAGTACTTTAACATGAAATGAAGAGACTTTACCACGAGGGTATATTGTGTAATTACCTTCAAGTAACACAAGAGATACATATAGAAGCGTGTAACCAGCATCAATAAATTGCTCAACGGGTTACGCCTCTCGTATTTAACTGTCATTGTCACGCCATTGGATGAATACACAAATCTTCTTGACAGTAAAAATACGCGTATGCAAAACAATAAATGACCCAATCAAAAAATTTAAATTAGTTGTTATATGGCCCCTTAATTTATTTTATAGACCTATGACCAACGAACAGTATTACATAACAATCAAACATACACGTACAAACAAGAAAGTGAAGAGATTTAAAATTAAGGCTGTTTTGTGTCCGATCTATCAAAGATTCTCATGCCACATTTATATGAGAGATGACGGCGACAATGTTATTAGGTAATACCTTTTTATTACGGCGCGTCAGTCCGTAGATATCCATCCGTCCGTCTAAGTGCGCAATATTTCAAAGACGAAAAGCCACATTTTAAAATTTTATTTCTGAGCATCGATATGGGGGGTCACGTAACGATGTACACTTTCTATATT
>JAHZNE010001783.1:0-11122 GCA_027744055.1 Callyntrura sp. NNG-2020
TTACTGGTATAGTTCATTAACTTTATATCCGTTTTGTACTAACTAACCAACCGTGAAAGTGAGTAAATAAACGGGAATTGCTGTCGACTTTTGTTGATTGCTGTATCACATACAGTACACAACCCTCGCATTATCGTTATGGAACTGGGCTAAAATTCGACAAAACAAATATTTTCAAAAAAATATGAAATTAACGGGACTGTACAGCTGGAAACGATGTAATGTGAAGCTTGTATTCAGCATCCTAACGAGATTTTTGTTCAGGACAAAACAAATAAATGGAATAGTCATACAATCATTCCCAAAGTTAACATCAAACAGGCACGCAATGCTAGCCTCAGATCACGGCGACATTCAACAAGCTGTGGGCATTAAATTAATTTCAACGATAACCATTTTCCAGTTAGTGTATTGAGGTCACATACAATATCGTAGACAATTGAAAATACAAATTGCTCAACGACTTCAAATTGTATTACGCTATATAGGAAAATGAATTAACAGTAGTACTGTTTTGTAAAATGTAAAATTGGAACTAATAGACAACGAAATAGAACCATCTGCTCAGGCACAACACAACAAAAGCAAGAAATTTCAGCACTGGAGACACTAAACAGATAGGTTTCTATTTCCATGTATTCCGTACATTCATCCGTATCATGATCACTAGGCTTTAGAATTATATGCAGCGAAAACAACAAAATATGTATGCAATTATGCAGTAAAAAACCGAAAAATATGCAGCTAAATATGCAGTTAAAAACAGCGTATATGCAACAAATAATAATTATATTAACTTAAATAAATGATATTCGGTAACAATAATGAAAAGATAAAGAAAATAATCAGACAGATGATAAAATATTTACTCATTTACACGGCAATTCATATCATTGATCACCTTGATTTACAGGAGGAATACTAGTACAGTTGTAGTAGTGCCGTCTCTAACTTTAAATTCAAATTAAGTTTTGTAACTTGTCGACGCTATGACGCTTCCTTCAATTAATTACAAGTTGTTCAGTCTAAGTCGATATTGCCAGAAGAATTTAGCTTTGATGGTTTACAAGCTACGTTTACTAGTAGTGTCTAGCCAAGAGGATATGGAACGGTAAAATAGTCCCAGTGATTTTCTTCTCTAGATGTATCTTTGTTTGTTTTAAACGCAGTCAGTTAGTATGGTGCATGCCATACTCTTCTATATACTCTTGGTACAAGCAAGCAACTCAACTATCTTCGTGATATTTTTAAATACTAAATTTAAATTGGGCAAGTGTCTGCAATTGGATCTTAAATTAAGAGTACCATGTAATGTTAACAATTATTTCAGCGGCTTTACACAGGCACAACAATATGACAACTTTTAAAAATTGAGAAAATGATAGCCATATTTTAAAAAAAATTGAGTATTGCTTACTTTTTTTCAAAGACACAGTAGCATTATTACTTGGGAAGAGCGCCGCGGTCATAGCTATAACCCTTTGCTTTAATGGCTTGGTCAGAAATGGAATTATAATAATTTCCATTTTTGACGGCTTTTATATTTTCGCTTCTTACAAATTCTCCCCATATTTCACTCGTTTTGATTGACTCTACATTTAACCTCAAACCCCACAACTTGTAGTTATATATACCTACGCATCTACGATTCTCACAAGGTATACCATCGAAATGTTTGGACGACATCAATAAACGAAATGTCAATACTGCTACAACTTTAGGCGTAGAATTAAAATATGATGTAGGTTTGCTGTAAGGCGGACTTTTGTGCTTTTTAAGTATGTCTGACTGTCCGCAAATTAAATATTTTAATTTCCTAATTATTAAAGAAACTAGTCATTTAATACCAAACATGCAGGGATAATTTAAAAATGAAATCCATTTTTTACTACGAGTTTTGCTTTTAAGGATACGGACGTTAACATTTTTTCTTTACCTTTTAACAAAAATGAATTCTCACATTTATGAAATTAGATTCTATCAATTGCTAAACCTATACATTTCAATTTTTAAATTCTAAAGTTTCATTTCCTCATAAGGTTGCATACGGAACTTTAATACTCTCATCTCACATCAAAATTTTTATAAAGTTAAATTCCTCGCCTAAAATTATACTTAAATTTCGTTTAGCCAGACCATGCTATTACTTAAATAGTATATCTTGTCAGAAGTGTTTGCTACATAATCGCAATCCTCTTCAAAGCAGCAATAGAAAATTTGAATTTATAATAAAACTATGCATGTAGCATGTAGTATCTCTGTGCCGTTAAACGAATATAATCTCTGATAGATGAACATTTCTAAGTAGGTTGTTAGTCTTGGATCCGTAAGTAAGTTAGTCTTGAATACTACAGTATATGCAACGTATCATAAAATAAAGTTAATAAATCAGTTACTGTAAACGAAGGTATTTTTCAATCAACGAAAAACATTTTACTCATCCGCGTGGCGACCACAGCTCATCTAGTGTTGATTACTGATCGGTCCTGCAAACACCAAAATTTTGCGTAATTCTAGCATGTGTATATATCTTATTAAAAATAAGGATGTCACACATGTTGGCATCTAGCTTTAATGAGTAGAAAACGTGTATAAAACAGTATCTATACTGGAATGGTTTGTTAATGTTGAATAATACGGGGAATCATCATCGTGATCTTCATGAAATACATATGTTTACACAATGAATGTTTGTATATTTCTGGGTAGAGGAGAAAGGAACAAATTGTTCCATTCCAAACAGATAGGGAAACGTAAAAAGTGGTGAAACCTAACAATAAAATACACGCTGTTATTGGAAAGTCAAATAAATAGGGGATCTGTAAGGAGAAAAGAGTAACTGTCAGGAACGAAATTCCTTCGCCTTTCGGATAAAACTGTTTGTTTGTGAAAAAAGGAAAACACGTATTTTTAAATAAAAAGCACGCCAAGGGAGCAAAATCAGTGGTGTGCTGTGCTTTTATACGAAATGCGTATTTTATATTAGATTTTAGGGTGAGCGTACGGTATGGAGTAGGAGAAGCAAACGGCAGTGAAAAGCCTGCGTCTCCAGAGAGGACAGGAGACAAGACAAGCGAAACAACGATGAACGAGAATGACATCGGAAACTAATGGTGATATCAGCAGCAGTGGTAATGTTGTCATTGCTTCTGCTGTGGGTAATGCCTATTTAAAAGGTGAAATTATTACAGCAGGTTACCTTCCTTTAGAAAATGACCGGGAAAACAAAATTTGCTGTGAGTTTCATTTTCAGCTGTGGAGTGGTTTTCACTGTTTCGTTGACATAAGGGAAAAAATCGAACTCAGATTTTAATTTCCATGCCTAAATTCAGCATAATCAGGAAAGAACTTTTAATACAGAAACGACAAGTCAACTAAATCGAAACAGGTCTATAAAGACTCGCACCGTCCTGCAAAATGACAATTTCTCAAAATGGAATTAATCAAAACAATTAATATAATGGGCACGTGTGAAATTAGTCAAAGTCAAAATTAAAATAATATTTTGTTTACTTATGAAATTATTTAATATAAGTTTAGAATTAGTATTCTCAAAACTCCGAACAGCAGCATTAACAATAAGATATTTAGACTGTTCAGATGAAGCATACTTTAGAGTAATTTCTGTTATATTTTATATTCATTAAATGAACATAACATTTTAAGAATTTAATTTAGAATTATCATTAAGCATGAATAACAGTATATTTTCTTTTTGCCACCCACGCATAAGCGTTGTGCCGATAACTCCAATACGTCTTTGGACTGCCAGCAACCTGCAGGTTTGGCCTAATGTAATATATGTACATTAAAATGTTGATTGCCATTGTTGAGGTTGCATATTTGCTAATGATGGTAAATGAACTTTAGAAGCTGAACATTTCAACTGAAATTATTGGTGTTTGTATGCACCGCGTTGTATTATAAACCGCTAGATAAAATACTACTAGCTAAAAATCTGTTATTACAAGGATGGGTACGACATCTGGTGTCAATATTGTAAATACAATTTTTAATGACGCTTCTACAAACTTTACCCATTTCGTAGTTCTTAATCAACGCTACTTAATACTAGTTGTTGTTGTTGTCTCATTTTTTTAAATGCTAATTCCCTTTCATACGTTCTCTGCCCACCGTACATCTGCGAACAATTCATAGTAACACAGAGATGAAAAAGGATAAACGGTGTCAAGTATTTCCGTATGTGAAGTAAGTAAACGCATTTCATTTCCGTATTTACGATTTACCCTCCTACGCATATACGAATTTTTGTTTCGTAACTTCCCGTCAATTTAAGACACAGGCTACATTTTTTAATTTACTGGAATGCAACAATGCATCATTTTCATCCAGTTTGATTTCTCTAATACCTATAAAAAACATACAACGATTTATATGCACGAATCAGCAGGTTTCTAAAATCATAAAACAGCTCCCATCGCTCTCCGTGACATTTTCCCCCGTCAAGAAATTTTGTTACAGGGTGCGAAGTGTGAAGTGCGTGTGAGTACTCTCGCTTTGTGCAACCGCGTGTTACAAAATGATAGGAAACAGCACACAAATGAGACGAGGAGATAAGAAAACGTTACGTATACCTGTATAGGCCCAAGTCACGCGCATATAATGCCGTTAAGAGTACGCAATCCGTGAGCAAATTAATAGGATATGCAGATTATTAACGGAACCGGTTGGGCTCCCCGTACTCCTCTGTCTTTTCCTGTGTATAGCTAACAGCAGCAAGTCCCAGGAAAATTTCATTATCATCCACTTTCCTTTCCATAGTGAGTACTCTCGCTTTGTGCAACCGCGTGTTACAAAATGATAGGAAACAGCACACAAATGAGACGAGGAGATAAGAAAATGTTACGTATACCTGTATAGGTCCAAGTCACGCGCACATAATGCCGTTAAGAGTACGCAATCCGTGAGGAAATTAATAAGATATGCAGATTATTAACGCAACCGGTTGGGCTCCCCGTACTCCTCTGTCTTTTCCTGTGTATAGCTAACAGCAGCAAGTCCCAGGAAAATTTCATTATCATCCACTTTCCTTTCCATTTTGAAAGGTCTAATATCTACAAAGCGGAAGGGATCCACTCTTACAGCAAGAAGGGAGAAAGTAATTGATAATAATGCTAATGAAGTTTATAATGAATAAGTCAAGCGAGGGGAAGTGAAGAGTGCATCTTTTCTTCTTTAATGACAACCAACTACCAACGTACGAAAAGAAAGATTGTTTCTTTTAAAAATACTGTCGTGCTTGCCATCTTAGGATTGTTGGGTCTAGGTCATTCCTTCCTTGTGTATGCATGCACATAATTTTCCCCAGTGAAAGCTAATGCTTCAAACGAAGATGAAACGGAACTTGTCTTTTACTATTTTAATATAATTTTGCAGTTGCCTTCCAGGTCTTTCCGTTGCTGCTGCTAAAAATGTCATTATTTTTTACATTTAAAGTTTCTACGCTCACGTTTTTAGTCAGCTGACTTGTAGACATTCTTGCAGTATTAATGAAAGGCATTTTTTTTAAATTGAAAAGATATTTTGAAAAGATCTAGACATGGAATGACGCAAGGGTATTTCCTATTGGGAAACTAGCGCGATATTTTTAAACGTGCATTTCATCTTATTCCGGAATTTACCAACAGAGACAAGTGATGTTTAATGCTGCAGCAGCTTCCACAATGTGGTATTGCTTCATCAGCATATTTTATAGGAAACCCTTTCTCTTTGTGATCGCTAAGGCACGAAGCATACATGTTTGTTTCTCAACGTACATGGTATTATAATATTAATTGAAATTAACTAAGAAAGTGTTTGTTTTATGACTTTATTAACCACGGGAAGCCTTTTAATACTGAAACTAGTTTGTGGGAACAGCATACCTGTCTGGACTATAAAAACACCAGCACATCTTCTTTTGATTGAAGTATTTCGCATGATTATTTTAATTTCTATATGACGTTAAATTACTACTATTTGAGGAAACCAGGATTTTATTTTGAACTTCATATGGTGCCTGATTTCTGTTTCACAGAAGTTTGCGTTTCAACTGAATGTATTTTTGATCAATGTAGTCAAAGTCTTGTTTTCCTTCCTGTTTGAAGACAATATGTCGTATCAACATGGGGATTTCGCCATTCATTTCATAATGAGGAGGACTTTAATATTATTTGAAAATGGCAGCGTCCCTTGCGGTAAAAAATTGGAACTAAAATTTTTAACTTTTTTACGTAGCAAGTAGGGCTCAAATTTTATACACAGATACCCTTTAGGTATCTATATAAGTATACCAAGTTTGGTTCGGTTTGGATTGGTAACTCCTATGGGTTTTATAAGGGGTCAAAGTTCGAATTCATCATCTCTCGTCATCTTTACGAAAGAATAGGAGTTTTAGATTTTTTCCTTTTGTGATCGGTAGATACGTTCTTATAGGTCTTATTTGAACAAAAATTGGTTTTGCAGGTCATCCCCCAGGGGTAAAATATGGGGTAAAGTGAGAAAATTATGAAAGAATAGGAATTTTTCAGTTTTTCCTTTGGGAAGTGATAAATGTGACTGATAGCTTTGCTAAATGGAAGAAAAAGTTAAAGAAGAATAGAAGAATAGAAGAATAGTGCAAGAAATGCTGGAACAGAAGTCCTTCTTATAAGTTATACAGCTTTTAAATACTTTTAAAATACTTTATACAACATCCATCCACACTACATAAAATGATACTACACTGGCGTACAAAGCCCTTCAGATTGGGAGGGGCACCCCGACTACTTTTGTATGCGCGCAATTTGTAAAAGAAGGTCATCTTATTAAAAATCAATGCATCTGTTCGATGATATTAAGGAGTTGAAATTTAACAATTAGTATAGAATGATTATCAGAAGGACTATAATTTTGTATGTTTTTTTCTTCCAATTGCAGAAAATATGATTTTGTTGCGTATAAATTCGACAAAATAAATCTCTGTATGTATGACATCAGCGGCAACACCAGAAAATACATATATTGTGCTGAACAATTTTGAAGCAGATAAGAATTTCCAGGAGATGGTAACAGAATTTTAAAGTGCGGAAAGTGAATGCTGCGCTGCTGTGCTATGAAGTGTTAAACAATTTACCTGATACGATGATACCTGATCTGATACGCACAATTTTTTAATATGGATGTGTCTTTGGCTTCAGTTTAAAAAATCTCAGTACTATACATCAACTCGAGAATGGGGGAACCTGGTTGAACATTATTTTTAAGAATGCTGAAACATTGAGCAGTATCGGTATTCGTTCATTCGAAAATTAGAAAATTTGGAGTAGTTATGTCGACGCAGCTACGAAACGTGTTAGATGGTATTTTGCTATTTCACAGATATTCAGCATTGCAAAGAAAGGAAGACAACTTTGTAGTTATTGTATTGTTATATTGGAACACCAATAAGCTTGTTCTGGTCTTGCATTTCACTTCAAGAAAAACTACTACTTTATATGGATTCCCACAATTGCACTCTTTCCCAAACTTTTATTTACGAGTGGTTTAACTTTCAATCAATAAAATTTAGGGGGAGCACGTGCCCCGGGTGCCCCATCCTGTGTACGCCCCTTGATACTAACCAAAAAAGAATTACCACCTGTGTCCAATTTACTGATATAGTACGGTTATTTTAATTTCTATACGACGTTAAATAAATTCAGATATTGAAAACGTAAAGTTCTGTGAAACAGAAATCAGGCACCAGGGAACTAGGATTTTATTTTGATTTTGAGGCTCTGCCAAAAGTAGACGTAAGCATTATTCTAGGCATTTGTCATATGCACGTTCAGGTGTCTGACATGGAGTGATGACAGAAACTTGAAATTCCTTGCGACGACACATCCTCTCTCAATACAATGTTCAATATGCGTTGTAAGTTGTGACAAACTATAAATAAATTCAAAATAAATACTTTCTCTTTCTTGGAAAGGGTAGCACTTTATCAAAAGAGAAAGATTAAATATTTTGATTCGAAAGTAGTCTATCTCAATGGGACAGCGCTCAAAAAACGGAATAACAGGAAATTTGAATACGTAAGCACCCTTCCCTCCACACTCTTTGATTTACAGGGAAATCAGACAGTCCAAGCGAGAAAGCAGAAAATACGGGAAAAGGGAAAGCGCGATACAGCAAATAAGTTTGTGTCAGCACCGAGTACAAAATTCAATTGGCAGCAGGAGGATACGCAATAATGCAATATATATTTTTTATATTGGCTTTGGTTTTTCAACTTGAGTGAAAAAGGGTGCTTGGGTCGTTGTGTGACAACAAAGCTAAAAGGGTGGTTTCCATCACTCAACCGTTCACCTCCATCGCCTTTCCCTTTTCTAGCGAGCACCCACTCTTGAAAATGAAATGTCCTACAAAATACAACGAGCATTTTACATTAAGCACTATTGAATTTTCCATACATTCCATTTGTCGGAACAGCAGCATAGTGCCTCTTCTTCCTACGTGTGTGGCTGATGTAGTGGTAACCAGGGTAACCCGGGAGTGGTGGCAGGCAGACTTTCTTGGCTACAGCAACAAAAAGGCACTTCGTCAATAGCATCATTGTCGTCATTTACACAAATCGTAATAAGATGGTTCAAGTGTCACGGAAACAGTTCGACAGCAAGAGAAAACGCCCGCCAGACCCTTTTCTGACCAGGCAACAAGATCAAACGACCCTCTGACTTTTGTGTGGGCTTCCATCCATCCATCAAACAACTCTCTCTCTCTCTCTCCAACTCTTCACTCGATCCTTTGAATTTCATATTGGCTTTCCATCCCATTTCAGTTTCGAGACCTCTCTTGTCACTTACTTTCCCTTTGTATAAATTTTCCCTAAAATGTTTCCTTTTAAAATATTTTAACAATCAGCATCCTCATCACCAGCGTCGTCGTCGTCGACGTCGTTGTCGTCATTTGCCACTTGCCAAATGGCAAATGGTGTCCCTTTCTCAGGGTCAAAGCTATAAATGCGACCTCGTCATTCGCCTGCTTTTATTGTATCTACGTCATGATGTCACCACGTAAAAATGTGTGGTTTTCCATTTTCCCTCCATTCAGTGATACGATTGTCCTTCATTTTCTGTTGGAATTGTCAATTGTATTTATGTTTCTGTGCCCCTTTCCTTTCATCCTTTTCTTTGGCACCAAGCAAGCTCAAAACGGGCAACCCTTTGCAATCGACCGCCGACACACATATTTTTTTTCTTTCAATTTTGACAGATTACGTTTTCTCCTCTGCCCTTTTATCCTTGTAGGCAACGCAAGTAAACTGCATAGTTCATTTCCCTCCTATCAGTCATCCTTTTGTCCTGGTGTGTCCTTTTATTTTCCCTTTGAAAGGGTTTCTTCTCTCATTGTGTGGAGATTCAAGAGGGAAAAGTGTGAACCCGCTTTCTCTCCTCCAGAAAACCTCTCTCCGACCGCAATCAGCTTTTGTCTTGCTTTCACATTCGTCGTTGACGACGTTCTCATTCATCTCATTTTCATTTCGTCTTTGACTGACTGATCCTTCTTCCCTTTCTTTCTCTCTCCCTGATTCTTGGCCTGGGAAACCCATACACAAAAAGCAGCTGCGCTCCAGAGATTCGAGAGTGTAAGTATACCCTTTGATTTCTATCACCAAAAATAAATTCTTATCGCGCAGTGTCGAATGAGAATGCTCCAGGGGAAGGGGTAAAATGGGAACTTTTTCAGTGCCAGTTTGAAATTGATATTTTTGCAGTTTTTCCTCCCACGAAACACGACAGTGAGCCATTTTTACAGCTACCGTCATCCCATAAAATGCAGGAACGCTACACACTGCCGAATTTGCATTTCATTTTTTATTCACTCACCTATTTATTAACGTGTACGTCCCCATTTCCCGGGACTGGTTTCAACACGTATAAAATCTTCCCACCACCACCGGGACACAATGTATTCAGAGAAAGCGGAGAAAAATGAAATGGGAAATGTGTAATGCATCACATATTTCACAGGTGACACAATTGACAAGGTCTTAAAATGTAAGGGCAACACGTGTTGGTAACACAATGTTACACGAGCAGGCAGGGAAGGAAGGAAGGAAGCCGTAATAATGTGTCACTAGGGCAAACAGTAGTGACAAGGAAAAATACGAGCCACACACATGTAACCCCAGCTCATTCCGCAACAGGAAGCTTAAGAAAATATGTTTTTATGGTGTACTACAAAAACGGAATAATAACATTTATACGTATCATCAATTTGTGAGGCGATATGTATTCAATACGAATAAAATAATAGGCAAAGGTCGAATGTCGATATGTGTTTGCAGGTTTGTAGCCTTTGAACATATGTCTTTCATCAAAACAATAGGGAACCGACTTTGAGGAGGCATAATGCAGATAGCATTTTTATTCGCGATTTCTAATAGAATACTTTTAGAATAGAACAAAATTTAATTATAATAGCTATCGTCAACTTGCTGAATCCTACGATTCTGCGACTCCTGTGGACCTGTATGGGTTTAAAAATGTACCATACACGTAAAAAAAATACAACGGCGTCTTACTTAATGTCCAAAAGATTTCATCGTAGGAACTCGACCTAATAAAACAGAAATAGATTTCCCAGAAAACAACGAAAGTGTCTGTACACAATTCAATTCATTTCTAAAATTACACATTTTGTCACAGCTGGCGCTCATCTCTACATGAGCTCTTCCACGATCCCATTTCCTATTCTCTTTGTTACTACTATTTATATCGCTGTCAAACCAGAAGTGTGTGCGTGTGTGTGTGAGTGTCCGCGAGCGAGCTTTATTTGATCACCACTCTTGTACACACATCTCTTTCAACTTGGAGTCACACAGTCCCCTATTTAATCCCCTTTGTTCCAAATAATTTAAACTGATATAATCAAAAGTAGGTAGATAAGTAAGTAGAACACTTTAACAAAAGGGAAATCTAGCTTTGTGGACGCCTACCCAGGTAAGAAAACATAAAACACATTATTATGTAAGTGAGTAGTTAAGCATTTTATGTTGCTGCGGCGACTGCTGCTGCTGCTACAAAAACAGAATAAAAAATATAAGCAGGTTTATGTACTTGGTTCTTCCCTCTCTCTCTCTCTCTCTCTCTCTCTCTCT
>JAHZNE010001784.1:0-41183 GCA_027744055.1 Callyntrura sp. NNG-2020
ACAACACAAAAATGAATACTCATACAAAATTTCAATCATAATTCAAAAATGAATACAAATACAAAGTGTTACTTAACAAGGAAAAAATTACGTACACTTGTACGTAACAAAAGTAATGAAAAAATTATTTATAGATGATGAGCACTAAACCTGTTGTCGACTTGACCATTCTTCGAACATCATCTCAACTTCGTCTTCACTCTCTCTCTCTATCTCTCTCTCTCTTCCCTGTCTTTCAATAATTCAGAGAACTCAGACTGACCAGCAAATTAAATTGTTTTCAATAAACGGACAACTTTTCTCTGCCACAGCAGCACACCTTCCCTATGCTGTGCGATCTCCATCATATGTCTGCGTTAGTGACTATTTAAGTTAGCAGCCTTTCGGCCATAAAAAGTGCACCATTGTCGAAGTAGTAAATTGAAAACAATGAATGACATCCGCGGTAGATTGACAGGCTGGCTACTTGTAACTTTATTAGCCGTCGGGTTACAAGTTACCAGCATAATAATGTTATTTGGCGACGATAGAGAGAGAGAGAGAGAAACGTTTTAAGACCCTTTGTTCCATACAAAAAATTGATTCCCCACTGTCGCCAAAGTAAGCAAGAAATAAAGTTGATAGTAAGGTAAGGTGCACAGTTTTTAAGAAATATTAGAAAATATGACGGGGAACATTTATGGCAATAAAATACTATAACAGCTGCCTCACCTCATGCACCTCATACATCTTATCTTTCCCGCTACCAGGGATTTGTCGTGACTCTTCATTACTCACGCTGTGTAAACTTGTACGCGTCACACATCTATGGCGAATCCGAGGAAAAGTGGTAGTGCGACGAAACTAAATTGCGAGGCGAGTACCTGCAGGAAAGAGGGTAAAATCACGACCACAGGAGGCTCAAAGAAAATTCAATTTAAGAAAATACCCATGTTGACTTTTACTTTCCCGTTAAATGTGGTACTACCACGGACGTCACATAGGTTCATGTCACACACCTTTTATGTGTCTGTCAGTTAGAAACCCGGAAGTCATCACCTCATGTCAAATGCTTTCCCAGCTAACAAAAGAAAATATTTCTCCATCTAGAGACAATTTAGGCCATGCCTGGGAAATGAACCTTTTTTTGTTAAAAAAGACTGAAATCCAAAATCCATGTCAATGAACTGCTATTTTTTGGCTAGTCTTCTGGGAACACACAAATTCATCTGATGTTTCACATGGGCTCAGAAGCTTTCTAAATAGCCAGCTATATTCTTACATTTGTGCTCTGCCCTCCGGAAGTTCATCCGTCTAGCAAACTAGCAAAAGGATGCCAAAATCGTGTCACTGTCATTTTCCTTTTTCTGTCCAATTCCTTCTCCCCAATAAAAGTATATTTCCTGCAACTTTTCTTCTCCAAGTAATTCCTGTCTCCACATTTCCAGGAGTTGGTGTCTGTGTGTACTCTGTCTTTGTACATACATCCAAAGCCATAGTCATACACACATTGCATTACATGCTTCGTTCTCTAGTGATTGAATTTCAGAACTTTCTTTTTCGGTCTGACGACATATTTTTCTTGTTAATACCAGCACACCATTTTCAATTTTCAGTAAGCAAAACTGGGTTACGTGAGGAAAGGCTAAGTCATGGGGAAAATGGCCCGGTGGAGCATTTAACTTTGTCAATATACGCTTACATTCTCTATTTTCGCGTATACGGTTTCAAAGCTTTTGTGTGTGTGTGAGACCATTTTCTCTAAAGATCGCCCGCCATTTAAAGCTAATACAGTACATAGCCCATTTTTTCCGCTCATCACCCCATAAAATTTTCAACGTAAATGAAATTGTCTGACACACTTTTCATCATTCTATTTACTCAATCATGCAGAAATCTTGAAAGGCTCGGCTCGGCACCCACAAACACACACAGAGAAGAATTTAACGACTACTACAACGACAACACAACGAGAGTTATAAAAAGTTAACAATAAAAACTTTACTTTTTGTACTTCAACATGGACGATGACGACGACGACGACCATGATCGTGGTGAGTGGTGGCAGTGCTGGTGCTAGTATGTGTATACGTTTGTGTACACAAAACTGTATTATTTTGTCAGTCGGCAGAAATTTTTTTGGTAATTTTTTTTATTGTGCGCGCACACTTTATTAAGCGAGAGTAGCAAAATTTGGGCTCATGAGCAGGACTAAATGCGGGCAGAAAGGAAGCAGTTAACGTTGTTAAGTAGTCATTTCCTTTGCCCTTTCAACAGTGTACAGACGACTCCAAATTTTTATTTCCAGTAAAGTATATTACAGCTTCTCTCCATTTTTTTGCCTGTTACTCTATACCATATTATGCTTCGTACATATCGGTATGCATTATAGCTAAAAAAAATAATATAAAAACCGACCCACTTATTCCGTTTGCGTTTTGTTCAAGCTTTTTGCAAAAATCTCCAAACAAGATATTCGTGGACACACATAAATTGTTTAAAAAGCAAAGAAAGTTTTTTTATTAACGTGCCTGTCGTCGACCACCATGTCGTTGAAGGCACGCCGACTGCGAGACAGTTGGTCTTTTCTCTTTTTTTGGCATTTTTTGCGGAGAGGGTTTACAAACCAAGGAACAAGCGAAACGGTAACGGTTTGGAAAGAATTTAAAACTTTTTTCATTCAATTTTATTTTATCTTTTGTACTTTTTTTGGCAAAGTTGATTTTTCACGTTAGCTGACAAGTAACTTTAACTGGGATATCTCTTTTGGTAGTTGAGATGGAAAAATCTGATGAAATGGAAAATTAATGGAGAGATTTCTTATTTCTTCCATGAATTTCTCATTATCCACGGGAAAATTCTCGCAAAGCAGGTCAAAAGTTCAGGAAAGAACAACTCTGTATCATCATCAGTGGTAACAGCCGCAGCGCACACGGCGGCACTTTCATAACTTTTCCCTGGAAAAGCTTGACATGAATAATTCGAACAGCATTTTTCTCTGTTTGCCATCACCTATCCTCTGGGAACACTCCTTTTAAAAACAAGGGACCTTTTTACGCCTTAAAAGGCGAAACAGAATATAAAGTAGATTTCAAGCGAAATAGTAATTCTCCGTGAAAAATGTGCTAATGTGTTTGCAAATATTTACTGTCGACGAGGAAAACGAAAAAAAAACAAAGCTTTTAAAAAGAAGCTTGTTCAGCTATCATCTCTCTCCATTGCCACATTATTTCCCTTTTCCTCGTTTCTTATAAATAATTCTTCAGCATTCGCGTAGAAATTTAAAAGGAAGTAAAAAAAGTTATTCGCCATCTTCGGTGCGACTTTATATTTGTAAAAGTTCGCTACGCCTTTTAAACAATTTAAAGTTGTGCATTTGGCCAGCGCTTATTACTATCCTCACCTAACCTATATCTGTACGGAAAGTAAGTAAAAAAAATTTAAAAGCTTTTTGGAGAGTTGAGATATTTAAGGTGTTTTACCCAACTACTCCACACATACCTACGTAGGTATAGCTTTATTTCTTTTTGTTCTGTCGTCACATTTTCAGTTAATAGTACCTTGTTCAAACAAACACACGCAGAACACATAGAACAAACCTCTCTCGCTAAAAATGAGATAAGTTTAAATTGATCGTCAGCAAAAATGTTTATAACGCGGAAGTTTCCTCCTGCCTGCTTTCTGTAAGCAAACATGTTGTATCCCTCTCCTGCTCCAAATACGAACACCCTCTCCCCTACAAAACAACATAACCAGCAGAAAATAAAAAGAAAGCTTGTTAGTTTCTCTCTCTCTCTCTCTTTTACGACTTGAACATTTATTGTCTGTCCAATGAGCACCACTACAAAACTATATACTCCTACTAGCTTATTAGGTGAAATTGTATCATCTTCTTGAATAAACTATAAAATTGGTTGGAAGTTGAGAGTATGTCACTCACAGAGCGTCGACATTGGCAAAAACGCCCGCACACACACACATGAAGTGTGAGATGAATAGGAAGGATGTCAAGAACCTCCTAAAAGTTGGGTATTGGGTGGGATTGCGTGGGGCAAACCTGAGAATTGATACTTTTTGCTATATAGCACAAGTATATGTGCATGTCCCCAATAAAAAATAGATGTCGTAAAAAATTTAAACGAACAAGAAACAAACAGCAGGAAAATGTCTACAGCCAATATATTACTTAACATATTGCGGGAGGATTATACGAGCGCTACCTTTGCAAAAATTTGCCGTAAAAGCACCGGGTATCATTATCACAACATTCTCCATTCTCCTTTTTAAAGACAAGATAACTTCAACTCCTTTCATTTTTTTTATTCGCGTTCCTCGTGGTGGCGTTCCTTTCTTGTACTTCCGACAATGTCAGCTTTATTTTTCCGATAGCGCACCGCCTATTTCGCTCAGCAAGAGACCCGGTAGTAATCATAATAACGCCATATTTTAACGGCGGCGTTGGCGGCAAAAGAATGAAGGATTTGGTTGTTTTTTTTTTCAGTTTGATAGTTTGATAAACATTAAAACCCTCTCAGTGTTATCTTTTTATTTGGCCCGCCAACAACCGAAGTGAGAAGGGTTATAAGTAAAAAAAAACCGGGAATAATAATGAAAGAAAGCCAATAATTTATTTCCGTTTTTCATTTTAATTTATAACTGCGTCGTGTGTAGGTTTATGTCTATGTATGTGTGTGTGTATACATGGTTGTTTGCGTGTGTGTGTGATAATAATTTATAACGGGGAAATGCCAAAATGGCAGACGCATTAGCAGAAACATTTTTATTACCGTTTTGCATACCCATTAAAAATTTTTCTACTTTTCCAGCACTGCGTGGAGGCCCGGCTGCTAATAAAGTAACGTAAACGTAATACTAATAAAGAGGGCATAAAACAGGGGAAAATGCGGAAAGTTGAAAGATCTCAGGACATTACAATAATGCGTAATGCCTCCGAGAGGCAGAGAGAGAGAGAGAGAATTGTAACCCCGCCTAGAATATACGCACAATATAGCTCTTACATTTTTTTGCCATTTTTCGCTTCAAATTCCCTTCCGACTTCCCTAAGTTCTCTGTAGCTATCACCCAAACCCACAGAGAGAATGAGTCATATAGGCACACACACACACACACAAAACCCAACCTTCAGCGGAAAAAAGATGACTAGTATGCCTCCGGTCTTATTCCCAAGTCTGCAACATTTCACTCTGCTGCCGCGTTATATCGCGTCCACACATCCCTGCGAAAGTCGGCAGTTTGGCTAATAATGCAATATTAGGGAATTACTTAGTGGAACCCATTTAGCGGATTATGGCACCCGGCTTTTAAAAAAGTACCTAAGCAGAAAAAAATATGTACACAAAGTCTGTAGCCACATGCCGTCGTCGGCCCGAAAAGCTTCCTCGTTTTTGCAGCTTACACTTCGTTTTGGCTTATATGGGTCCGCAATAATGAGGTAATATACGCAACTAAACCGATTGTGACTCACACACCGTTAAACAGACACACACACATAGGAGCGACTCCATTTTAAGGTGGCAAAAGAAAATGAATGTAGGATGGAGAAAGCTCAAAAGACTTTTTATGTGCGTTTTTTTCTCTCAATGCTCCCATAATTTATCGGTTGCACTGGCTACTTAACCTGTCAAGAAAATGAGAGTTGTTGTTTCCATTATGGGAAAAGACTCGGCTTTGGAAACGTTATATACGTTGTCGTCGTGTACGGATAAAATGTGCAATAGGTAATATACGCGTAATATGTACACAGTCAAATCCCCCTGCTGCGTATTTTTTTTGGCTATTTCCCGGGGAAAAGCCAAGCACTCTGGGAAAATGAACGGAAAAAGGTGTTACTGCATGAATGAAGGGGAAAATGAAAAAAATAGGAATGCCCGATTGCCTTGCAAAAAATAGCTTTCTCGCGTTGAACACCACCCCAGTGCCTGTAACATGGAGGGAGAGAGGAAGACGGTGCGATATGGTATCGTGGCAGTATATCTTGTTAGCGAAATAAAAATGGCATTAGTTTAAAAAGAAACGGGTAAGTGAAAACCTTTTTGGCATCATGACCATGAATTTCTTTCCACCATCTTGTCGTTTCCTACTTACTTGCGGCATTCACGCTATCACCCGGTTTTGAGAGACAGAAGAAAGAAAAAAAAACGTTTTAAACCGTTTTTTTCTGCTCCCACTTTCGTTATTTCTGAACGCGCTATATTGTAGCAATTTAACGTGCGTATGTGTAAAGTAGCATCACTATTGCCATAAAAACCCGTGGCGTTTTCCTGTCATTACTTCCCGTTTTTATGGCCGGTTGCTTATTCTATGTAGAAGAGAAGATGCATTGGATTAAGTGCGTATAAATGCAATAAGCAGCAGCAGCAGAAGCAGAATCAAAGCGAAGGAGAAAAGCTACAACGACAAAGTTTTTCACACTTACTTTTTCGACTTCCAGCGACGCTTAATGGCCCCGATCATCTTTACAGAGGTCTCGTATTTTTTTTCTGCTTAAATTCTCGTCCCGGGTTCCTTTCTCTGCAAATGGGTTTGTCAGGGGAAGGATACTAGAGGCGCCAGAGTTACAGGAGCAGAAGAGAGAATAGCTATTTTGTATTTTGGTTTTGTGGTGGATCCGCCCTAGGAGCTATTTTTGATCGTCACCACAAAAAAAATCTCGCAGAGATAATGAGAATAGCGAGGACGATAAAAGATTAAAAAAGTTTGCATCAGAATGACATGAAATCCCATTCTCCTTTCCAAGTTGTGGGGTGTCTGCGAAAAATGAAATCCAAAAATAAAAATGAGAACATAAAAAACCATCCATATTTGAGAAATCAACACTTAAAAGGATACAAGCATAATTGTTTCCAGTTGTACATTTATCCAATATCATAAATTAAAAATTATAAATGTGTAAGATAATTTGATTTAATTTTTACGCTCAACGTGGTTGCCATTTCCATCTTATTAACATTTTCATTTGTTCATAACATTGTCGACGTTGGCAAAACATGGAATTGAAAATGCTTTCTGTCCTTGTCAAAAGCGCATGTTATGTTGTTGGGGAGCTTGATAGTTTTAATATGGAAATTGGATGATGTCACCCAGATTTGTTGTCTCTCCCAGTGTATGTCAGCAAACCACCATCATCATCGACTTCACCATGCGGTGGTGTAACGTGTAACATTACTTTTTTACTCACTTCCTGATTATTTTTTTTAGCAAACTTTAAGCCACCTAGAGAGTAGTGTCGACTACTGCCATGTCTCATTTGTGAACAAGTCACTTATTATTTTTATTTTTATTACAAAATTGACGTTACGATTACTGAAGAAGATTTGTTGAAGTTTGTCCTTTTTTATGATGTGTATGAATCTCTCTCTCTCTGTATGTGTGTGTGTGTGTGTGTGTGTGTGTGTGTGTACGTGTAGGTAGAAGGATAATGTAACCGTTTCCCAATATTCTGTGATATCACTGCCACGCTCATTGTAGACATGTTTGCTGCTCCCTCAGCAGCAAAAGTTTCAACAAACCAATTATTATTATTATTAGTACATAATTTTGTGTGTTACACTTGCACACACCATCATCATCATCATCATCATCCAGTGCCCAAATTCAACTTGTGTGTATCTGTGTTATGTACGCCTTGTTACGAAATTGTTACACGACAGAACTAAAGCTACGTGTCACGTCATGTCCTTTCATTTCATTTACTTGTATTGACATTCTAAATTAACTTTTGAAAATAACCTTTTTTACACACACACACAACCCAACCACTGCTGCTTGTAGAGATACAGAAAGGAACAAGTTGTGTCAAGAACAGTGTCTGGTTTGAAGTACACTTCATAAAAAAGTTTGTCAATCTTACTTTGTCTATCCTTTCACCCTGACGAAGGATTAGCGTTTGATCACGCAGATCACGAGCATGATGATGATGACGATGTTCAATTTTAAAGTTTATAAATAAACGCAGTCCTTGATGGTAATAGTAACCGCGAGAAATCCCAGCTGTGTAAGGTATTTGTTTGCATTTTCAACCAGTCTGCACTGCACTATTCAAAAAGTTTATAAATAAACGCAGTCCTTGATGGTAATAGTAACCGCGAGAAATCCCAGCTGTGTAAGGTATTTGTTTGCATTTTCAACCAGTCTGTACTGCACTATTCATTTGGTTGCCTTTTTCCCTTTCCTTGGGACGTAGACCTTCGTGCATAATCTGGATGACATATCCTGTTAGAACCTAGTTAACCTTGTGTATATTTTTGTTCGCATTACTTTTACCCGCGTGTGTCCCCCAGCGAATTTTAAGTGGGCAATGGTAAAGTCTTTTACGAACAAATGCAATCCGAGAAATAATGTAGCGTGTCTCCAAAATAGCCTCTTCGTGGGGAAACTGGTTTTACACGGAACAAATAACCTCAATAATGCGTGTACGCATTTTCCTAAAAATGGTGCTGACTTCAGCAGAGAACCGCGTTGTATTGTTTTTGTAACTTTCCAGCTTGAAAGTGCTGAGCACTCTGGAATACGGATTAAGATACATAATTATATGTATATAGGTAATGGAATATTCACACACACGCATCCCCCGATTGCAAACAGATTTTTCCCTTTTCTAAAGCTGACCTCACATCCTCTTTATGCTTTTATAGCGTCAAAATCACTACGAAATGCATACACACACTGCCACCTCATCTCTTGCTGCGTTTGGTGGGGGGTGTTCAAAATGCTATCTCCGCAGATAATGTGCTATGCAGAAAGTGTCAGTTTATAGGAAATAGTCTAAAAGAAGGGCACGGCAACAACTGCTACCACGATGACGATTGTGTCAGCGGATATGAGAGGGAGCAGTAATGGGACTGCTTTTGCAGCAGTTTCGGCTACCATACATTGCTACATTTTAAGCAACTTCGTAAACTTTTATTAGCACTGGGACAACTCCCTGGAGGATAACCAAAAAAGTGAGTAAAACGAAGGGAAAGTCAGATAATAGTCGTAAAATCCGTTTTTGTTCAACAACATAGCAAAGACACAAGAGAGGCTAAAATGACTTTGCGTAGATGCCACTTCCATTTTCCAGGAGGTTTGTCTCCCATGTCGAAGATGCAACTGAAATAACCTGAAAGTGCGTGCATGTCCGCTCCGTTCACAGGGAAGAATGTGTGTGACGACGACAACAGCAGGGATATTGAAGATGGGGTCTATAATGGTGAGGGTACCCCAGCGTCACATGGCAGTAAACCAAGTGTTGGACAAACACAATAATATTAGTGATGCTAACTAAAAACAGAAAAGTTACTTGTTAAACGGAGAAAATAAACGAGCATACGGTTCTCTTTAAAAATACTGGGTTTGTTTCTCCAGAAAAGTTTCTGGTGTTTTCAAGGTTATCATTTCAAAGGTTGAAAGAATATGAGACAGGGCATGATGATGATGACGATGATGATGATGACAGCAAGAAGGTGGACTATGAAGAGCTCATCTTCTGTTTGGTGTCCTTTTTCTTGGTCTCTTTAAGCAGTTTGTTTGTTTACTGGCTGTATTTTTCTCTTTAATGCGTCTGCTGAATGTAATAGTCATAATGGGCCATTTAGGGGACCTCTTCTTCACGGCCCATCGCCTTGTTAAAAGAAGGAAGCACATAGAAATGGCATAGCACGGAAAATGATGGTGACAAAGTTTAAAATAGGTTTGTTATGTCATATTGTCGTGTTACTGCAAATTATGTTCGTGTGTATAAAGGAGGAGGCTATCCCGGGGACGAATCCTATTTAAAGTTTTAGTGCGGAAGTAAAAAACGACTTTATCTCGTGCGGGAGAAGAGATGAGCTGAAAAAGTTGCCTTGTGTTGCATAAAGGAAAATGGGATTAATCGCGTTTTCTCTGAACGCCGTTTGTCTTAGGGAGACCCGAAGAGTTTTCTCTGTATGAAGGAGAGAGCATGTATAGCCGCAGGTGCTAAAAGCCTTCTCCAGAATGTAGATTATGGAGGTAATAAAGAAAATGAATATTAAATTGGGTGATAGTTCTTCTGGGTGGCAGAATACACGACACTCTACTTTGGGTACACACGCCAGACACAGCGACGACGACGACGACAACGACGCTGTTAGCAATTCAATTCGCCTCCTACACACATTTACTCCTTCTCTATCTCATCTCTTTTCCCCTGTCATTCTGCAAATGCAAAGTCATCCTAAATACTGCTACTCCACAGCTGTCTTATAGGTAACCTGAAAATTCCAAAATGGAGGATGCATAGTAATAATAATAATGATAGCCATTTCATTAGATTCTTCCCCACACACACACTCCTCACTCACATCCGTGTCGACTGGGGTTTAGTGAAAACGAACCGCAGAAAAGGCTGGGCCCGACCAACCACATTTTTCGCAGACTTGACTTGTCTGGCTGCGGGTTCACCTCTCCACGACACTCACCATCATAAAATTAATGTATTCAATGTAATGCCTTGAAAGAAAACCGTTTCTCTCGTTGTGTGTGTCGTTCCACCTTTTAAAAACTGGTGGTGTTGGAGATACAAATTTCCACTCACATGTATCCTCTGGAGTTTTTTGCCACTAAACCTCTCTCTCATAGACTGCTGTGCATGGTAAATGGAACACCTTGAAATATGCAAATGTTTCGATTGCGGATATCCATTTGTTAGCCAAGCCCTCATTTGTGTGTGACACAATGACAAAGTGACACCTGAAACCGTGACAAGTATGAAAAGCGAAAGGAATAGGCGTAAATAATAAACGTGCACGCACTCGTAACGTTTATTTATAAAAAAAACATTTTACTAGAAATACGTCGTTGCGAGTGTGAGACCGACCGAACAACTAACGCATCTATCCAAAACATCACACAATATTCGTTTCAACGGGGGAAATTATTCAACATTGAATTCTTTAGTTATTCTGTTGTCACTTTAAAGCCTTGCCTAAAATTTACGTACGCGTTTGCTTGCCTGACACGACATTTTTGATCATTCCGTCGAAACTCTCTCAGACTGTGCCACTGGGTAAATGATGTACGGTGAGGATGAAATGCCAATCCCACGGGCAACTGGCAACCCATTTTATTTTCGTTATTCCCACAGATTTACACAAACAAGCTGTTCTATAGGCAAATGAAATGCCACATTCACCAAAATTTAAACTTTTGCTTGCTGTTCCACGTAGACTTCCAACTTGGGTAGATTCCCTGTAAAAATAGAAAATTATTGGAACGAAAATGAATTGTGTAGCGAGACTTCATCCGCATCATCACTCATGTGTTACAATGAGGACACCTTCAGGGCGTACAAAAACACATTCCTGTACACACCTGTACGTGTTGTACTATTTACTCTGTGATATGTGATGGCTGCTTCCTGTCTAACAGCTTAAATCCCAAATCCGAAACGTCTCAAAAGAAAGATTCTTTCGCTTTCAAGATTTGTATCGTGATCGTCGTGATGATAATCATCATCATCATCTTGGGATACATGGCATGATGGGAATATATTAGGGTGGAAATCATCCGTGTGAAAACAAGTGTAAAAGTAGAGATACGAAAGATAATGCACAAACGGCAGCAGCAGCAATGCTGTTCTACAAAGAGAAGAAAAACCGTCTTAAAAATGAAATCGGAGATGGGATGTGCAAGATAAAGTGTTTTTCTACTGTGCATGAATACATACAGCAACATAAACACATTCCTTATATATACCTGTTTGGTGTTTATCTATGCGCTGTTTGATGCAAGATGCACGTCTGATTTTCTTGCTGCTCATGTGCACCAAATATTATTATAATTCTCACATTATGCATACGTGAGCAGTTAAATGTCAGATATATTCTCTTTCCTTTTTTGCATCACACTTCCACCGCGCGCACGTAGACAACCTTTAATAGCAGCAGTACACAAGAAGTGCAAATGGAAAAGATAATTTCTCTCTCTCTCTCTCTCTCTCTCTGAATAGCATGCATTTGTAACAAAAACACATTTTTATTACTTATATGTACACCTTTTTATTCTTGACAATGTCTGATACGCTTATCAAATATCAGGTTCATAACTCATCATAAAAACAAAAGTGGCCATGCATTTCCCTTCCCCATATTTTTATGACACTTGCGTAATGTCGCGTTCTCTATTTTCCGCTGCCTACCTCCTTCTCCCTGACTAAAAATGCACTTACTGCTGCGATTTGGGCGCCTGCATAAAAAATAAAATGAATGTGTCGTATTTTATGTATTCAAAAAGGAAATGTGATCCTTTGACAGGTAAGATCACTTCTCCCGCGGAATAAAGAGGAATGCAGCGCCTTGCACTCTCTGTCATTAATATTGTTACGACGATAATCATTGTTGCTGCTGGTGGTGGTAGTGCTGTTGTTGTCTTCTTGTTGCTCTACAATAACAACAACAAGCAGTCTTGCATTCCTCTGGCATTGTGTATACAATTTGGCAATTTTCCCTGTCAATTCTACTGCATGAAAACATTCAAATAGATTGTCTTGCTAGAGGAACATGCACACATTACATTTTTTGACTTCTCTCCTAAATCACCAGTATACACACTATTTTTTGTACATTTTGATTTTATGTGAACGTGCGGATAACGCCAAAAAGAAAATCTCGCCATTGCACACATAATCAGCATCATCTTCCAGTTCAGTGTACCCGCATCATACCAATCATACTTTCCTATGTTCGTGATGATAATGATGATGATGATAATACGGACGTTAGTATGCGTGTGTGTGTTTCTCTCTTTCTACTCTACATATCCTCAAATGTGTGCTTGGATCGTTCCAGGTGGCAAAGATGATGAGTATGATGGCTTATTTGTGCATCGCTTGGGAGCTATTATTGGCGAAAGAGCGAGAGAGAAAATCTGATATGATATGATGCGTGGCAGTAGCAGCAGTAGCGGCAGGAGTGGCACTAAAACTGCAAGAAATTTCCTCAGGGAAAATGACAACTGTGTAACTGTCTCTGTCTAGAGCTATAGCTATTATCTCTTAGCATCATCATCATCATCATCATCACCACCAAAGTTATTATATTATGTGCATGTGTGCTACTACAGGAAAGAACTGCAGTGGGAAAATTCGTAATGAATTGTGCGTGAAAGAACAACAAACCTTCACGACCATCCTGTAACGCCTGCCTACATAAACTTGCATGCTCCACAGAAACTCAACCATTAGACAGAGTTACGTACCAACATGCATAATAATTTACGCACCGTAATATCCCGATACTTATCTATCTCTACGCGGAATCAAGATAACATTAGATATTCAGCTGGTACGAATTATTACGCCTAGTTTCCTTCATACACCGATACATAAACACTTTGAAAAGATGTGGATAACTGACAGCAACACATGCGAGGCAATAATCGTAACCTAGAGAGAACGCAACCGCGGCTTGTTGTAGTTGTAGCAGACAACGATGCCTGGAGAACTATTTTGTTTTCTGTTACCACTTCCCTGTGATCTCTATATATCAACCCGTGTTATTAGGACGTGAAAATTTCTAACAAAATTAAGTACACATAACACACGTTGGCATAATATTTTATTTCCTACATGGCTTAATACACTAATGCGTTTTGCTACTGTTTTGGTTATTTGGTGTGTGTTATCATCTCCTAGTTGCTTCGCCGTTCGTCTCTTTTTCCTCCGCTTGACTCCACAAACTGTTTAGGAGCAACTTGCCAAAAATATTCCCACAGGGTTTTATAATATGGGCAAGAGCTAAAATAGTTCCAGCCGTGCCGTCATCATCTCTGTGGATCGACGACGCCAGTTTGTACGGGATAGAAATAAATAGCTTTGTTGTTTTTCAGCAAGAAATTAGTTATGTACAAGCAGAACGGAACACGAGGGATAATAAATACGATATCGTCTCTTTCGTCGAAATTCTGCTTGTGGAAATGCCAGCAGCGTCTTTACTTTTGTTTTCATGGCTCCTGTTCTATTTCTCTCGTTTTATAGCATCTTGTTGGCATTGCCAGTGCTAAATAACGATACGTTAAAGATAAAATGACAGTCAAGTTTGCTTGATACTTGATACATGGCTTCAATGATAGTGATTGTGCGGAATCTCTTTGTGAGTGCACTATAATTAGTACTCTTAAATTCCAGAATTAAAATAGAATGACAACCAGTTAGTGGGAACAATAATAAGATAGCAAAACAGTAACAACTGCAGCATCACTCATTTTGGCACCATTACTACAGCGTTTACTTGAGACATTCCCTTCTTGCGCAAGTTTGTCGTTGTTACTTCCAATGGAAAAGAGAAAAACCTCCAATTTATAAAAATACACGCTTTATCAGTAAAACGCGAGGCGTACATGTAGTTGGATGCACTTAAGAGACAATGTCATGGCCAAAAACTAGATACATTAAAATATACAACATGACTCTTGACTACGTATATACAGCTGGGCTGTGCCTATATTCATATCAAGTTACCAAACAAGTTAGTTTGTCAAAGCGTTTTTGTTTCGGTTTTCAACATTCTCTCCAACTCCGTGTAGTATGTATAGTGTACACTCTGTAAAAGTCATATAGATACACCCTTACAATTTTAGTAATGGTGTTGCCGCAACTGCTATTGTCGACTTTTGGAACAGTCTTGGCAATGACAAGCTATGTATCGTTGCAGCTGTCATTTTGAAAATGAAAAATAGAGAAAAAATGCATGAGAAATTATTCTATTTTTTTCGGGTTTATTACCATCGTGTCAAAGGAAAACATTCCATGGCTGTGGCAGCATGCAGCAACGCAGCGTCTTTTCCTCCTTCTTGCCCAGCAGCAGCTGAAATGAAAGCTGAACGATGAGAAGCGCACAACAACACAGACACACTATATAGCAGGAGAAGATAGATCAATTTATTATCTTTTATTGTACATTTCGTCGTTCTCTGGAATTTGGTTACGTTTCTATTTCCCTGTCTCTCTCTGTGGAAGAGTGTATGGAGAACTGACACTTTTATTATGCTTTGTTGTGTGTTTCTTTTCGATTGGTACACAGCTACACAGCTCAACACATAATCCAGTAAATATACAGTACGAAATTCTAAGCACCACCGAAAATTTTGTATTCTGTCTCTCTGGAGGCTACTAGTAACGCCTGGACACTTAAAAATTATATTATTCCGTCATTCCGATGAAGTGTACATAAAATAAGAATTTCTCTTTAAAAATATTTCGTTGTTTCGAATAACCACACGGCAGTGACAAAGCCCGTCAACCAGAGAAGCATGTGAGCGTCTGTGAAGAGAAGGAATTTGATCGGCTAGTGTCATATACGTAAAATAGGAACGTTTTTATTAACCCCGCAGAGGAAAACTGGATCAAGTCAGCACAACGAACACGCACAGAGACGCAGAACGAAGAAAATTTATGCTTGTATCAACAACTGACAACCGATTATACTGTGTGTACTGTTGTATCCCATCTCAAACAAAAAATGGCAACTATCTCGTAAAATTGTCATTGTTTTCAAATGAAATGAACGTGTCACACTTTGATGTGGTGGTTTTGAAGAGATACACGTGCACACAAACATGTATAGTCGTCCTGTACAGAAACACCATACATACCTAAATGCCACTACATCTCCAGCGAAATATCGTTTTTTATAAGTCAATAAGTCCTAAACTTAGGAATCCAAATACTTTCAGTTTTTAACAAAGTTTACACTTTACAAGAATTCCCTGCTGTTGGCATCCCCTATTTTTTCTCGCTTCCCCGTACAAACATTGCAGACAAGCTGACTACTGCTGCGTTGACTCTACCTCCTTGACTATTTACCACCACCGCTGATAATCGTCCCATGAACAGCCACAGCAGCGATCAGCCAAATACCTAAACAAAGGTTCCTTTTTCTTGAGGTTTACTCGTAGAGAAACATGATAAAAATATGATCAGCTTGGTTCGTCATTTTCGTAAAAGCTTCTCTGGCACACACACACACATCCGCGAGCAGACATCTATACTACCGCAACCTCAACAGTAGCACACATATGCTGCACCAGCGAAGCAGCGTATATTTAGTAATTAATACAACTTTTGCTCACTCAGCAGATCCCACAAAAGCTGTGCGCGCTTTCTGCTGCGCTGATGATGGCGATGGCTCACAGTCAACTTCTTCTGGATAACTGGAGAAGATGTGGGAGAAGCAGTCCCTTGTTTATTCTACACACCGAGAACAGAGCGCACAACAGCCACCGAGCTCAGAGAGCGAATGGTAATGTACATTTTGGTTGTTGCTGAACACGACAATGTTGACGATGATGATCATCATCATCATCCGAGTCCGATATGCGTTGTTGGTGTTGTTAACTTTTTAAACGAATGGTGGTGATATGTGTGTGTACGCGTTTTTTAGTAGAGGAGAGAGGACCCAGGTGATTCTTCACAATAACAACAATCCCAGTCAAAGCAAAGGGAGATTCAGACGCAGAGAATCCATGCAGACTCACAGACCGTTCTAATAACAATAACACTTGCTTTGCTTTTTTCTACACATGAAACCTAGAGAATAGCAGCCGTGGCACAAAAAAATCCGCTTTGCTGGCTTGTTTGCTTGCAAAGCTCCTACTGCTGCTGCACACACACAAAATATATATGCCAGAGAAACAAGCACACATAAAACTTCAACTCTCGTCAAGCTGAACTAAAGTTTTTGGTGATTATGGAAGATCCCCGGCCTGTCTGACTGTGTATGCTAGGCTTGCAAGCCTGCGTGTGCATTTCAACTTGCACTACGACGGACGACGACTTTGTATATAAAAACGAGAGGGAGAGAGAGAGGAGAAAAGTTCTCGACTCTCACTGCTTAAAGCTTATATAGGGAAGAAAAGAGACGACGAGAGAACAAGGGGAGAGAAAAAAAGGACAGAGAATGCAATGCATGCACAGTCAGCACACGACTGGCAGGCTAAAAGTACAAAACGCACGGTGCACAAACACATCGAGAGTGCGAGTCCCCATTCTTTTCTAACTTTTGCCTGCACTATATGAAATGGAAAGAAGTAGGAGGAAACGCTCCTACGAAACTTTAGTCACAACCAGAAGTAGAGACACTCTGTGAGTGAGAGCGTTTGTTGTTTTTCATATCAACTCAAGCAAGTTGAGAGAATGCAAAAGTTGTGAAACCTCTCACTTTGGTTGTATGGTGGTAGGCAATGACGAAGTTCCTGATAGATAAGAAAAATCTTTGTAGGGAAACTGCGTGTGGATGCGTTGCGTGTGTGTATGTGTGCAAGTATTCAGTAATATAGTCACACCAACACATACACCGCCATCACCACCAACATCATCGGCAGTATCATTGCCACTACCACAAAAGTGTGAAACACACAAAGTCTGTAGGCAACAGCGTAAATATAAAAGAAACTGATGATATGATGATAATTCTGTGCAGTAGGAGTGCAATGTGCACCAATATTTGATAGCAAACATGTACAGAGAGAGAGAGAGAGAGAGAGCTTTTACGCTGTATGAGTTGAAAGAACAGAACCAAAACCGTAGGATCTTTTTTTTTCTTGTGGCCTTTTATGAACGGTACGACCACGGCATAAAATTCAGAAGACCTCCACCGACAGAAGTTGATAAGGTGGTAGCATATCTAAAAATGTAACTAGTCATACCTTTTTTGCATCTCTTTAATCAACCAGTCTTTCTCTGGAGAAACCGCTACAACGAGACCATATATAGTCAAAAAAGTGCAAAGAAGCGGTAGAAAGAAAGAGAGGGAGAGAGAGCATAGGAGAAGATTACAAGATGAGTTTGTAGAAAGTAAAAACTTGTTTCTGAGAAAACTGAATTTTTTTCACGTGGGTATAGCTTGTTTTTGGAGTTGTGTATAACTTGAAGCAAATGTGCAAGTCGTCGGGGCTTTTTTGGGACCGTCGCTTCGCTCCAGTCTAGAGACATTGGCGGATTTGACTTTCGTTGCACTGCAGCTCCTTGCTTTTAGCCATCCCAAACCGTTCGGAGGAGAGGAGGCAGACAGGCAACTTTATTTGATCCTTTTTATATTTATTTCGTTTTAACTCTTTCCTGGAAAAAGTTTTGACAAAAAGAAAAAAACGCCGTTTTACTGCACTCCTGTAGCCGATTGCTGGCAAGATTATACGACAGAGGAAGAGAAGGAGGAAACATAAGAATGAGTGCATTCTCTCAAGGAACTGCAGACATGCGACCAAAATATTTATGGTGGTACTTGCACTGCCTGCAAGTTTCAATCGGTAAGTGAAGCAAGGGACTTGTAAACCCAGGAACTAGCAACATGAAAAACGTTGCTCACAGAGATTGCTGTTACCACTCGGCTCGTTTGCTGTTTTCTAGTAGACCCATGTCAGTTTTGAATGAACGCTCTGTTTGAGTTACAATTTAAATTTTTTTATCAGCATTAAAATAAAAAGCGATAAATACTTCAACGAGTTTGGATTTGCCACGGGTTTCCCTGTACACACCACACATGAACGATGTTTCGCTCTATATAAAAAATAGTCTGTCGCATTTCTGTGTAATTCCGTTGTTCGTTTGCAAGTAGCAGGAGAAATAACGTTCCCAACTATAATGAGTCTTTCATAGTGTCGTTTTATCGAGAGTGGGTAAATTATTCCAACACCACCACCGCCACTCGCTGTGTTCTCAGTTTTGTACAGGGTTTGTTTATAGTAGATTGATGTGACGACGATGACGACCACGACGACGATGATGATGATGATGAAAGAAAACCATTATGGACCCTGGAATGGACCGATGCATTGCTCACAAAAATTCCCCTTTGGTAGTCGTAACTCCCAGCTTGCAAGTAGTAACCCAGAACAGGCAGACATGGAAATACATGCGTACGGCGCAAAGAGAGAGGGTGAACGAACACGGTGAACTTGAATATTTTTCCGTACAATACCTCCTTGTTTGTCTTCATACTCTGAAAAATGTTTAGTAAGTAGTATTAGTTATATCTGTATGTGTGTGTAGTAGTGTACATTAATAGACGACACACAACTATCCCGTTGTTGTAACCCTTGTTGCTGTTGTTGTAGGTCTTTTTCTCTTTAAGCCTGCCTGCCTGTCTGTCCGTCTGACAGGCAGTCAAGGAAGACGAAACAAGGAATAAAGCGAGAGAAAAAATACAAAAGTCCTGCATTGTGCACGACGGCTTACCCACATCACACACATTATTTCCCTGTAAAAGCCACCATTATAAACGGCAGTCAAGCAAGTATACCAAGTGGTGAGCACAGTGGCAGCAAGGAGTAATTCTCGGTGTTAGATGATACGTTATTATATTACGATATATATAGCGCGCATATGATGACGGGGGGAAAAGATTGTGGAACGTTACGTCGAAAATATTTTTTCGTGGTAGAGTCTGATGTACAGCTAGCTCTCTCTCTCTCGCTCTCTGTGCAAGGAGTTGTTCGGATGGGACATTTATAAGTTGGACCTGGACTTGGAATTATATATGCTGGAGAGAAGAGAGAGAGAGAGAGAGAGAAGGATGATTCAAGGCGTAAATGTAAGCTAAAAATACGAGCTGGGAATAAGCGAGGGTTGGTTTGGTAGTGGCTTGAGTAAGTATACAGCGAGCGCTGTGCGTAAATAGAGGGTATGAGTGCGAGCATGAGTAAGTAGGAATGTAACTGCACGTTCCATTCTCACAATTTGTACCCTAACCCAATATAAATTCCAAGTAGGTAGTAGTACGTTTTTGTTGGCAAGCGGGTTACCTATTTGTTGGCCTAGGCCTTGGTTTTCCTGTTAACTTGGGGTCTTCCACTTTGTTTGACTCATTTTACTTCTTCATGGAACAACTCACTGGAGTAAACTGAGAGAGAGAGAGAGAAGGATAGGAGTGGTAGCAGGGGAGCTGGGGGAGTTCTGGAGAAATATTATTTCTGGGATTTCATCGACCAGCAGCAGCAGTAGTGAGTAGTTGTCGCCGTTGTTTTTCTTCTGTAGTTTTCTGTGATGTTCAAAAATGTATGTTGCAAGTACTCTTTACTACAAACCCATTAAAAATTCTTTTCCAGAGAAATTTTTCCAACTTAATTTTTTCTTTGTGTCGTTCTCTCATGAATTTTGAGTAGTCTTCTCTGAACAAATAAAAGTCGCTGTTGAGTTGTTACTGCGGCGCGGCTCTTTAAAGTCTCGTATTTCTTCTCTCTCGCCTCTCGCCTCTGTTATGTTCATTTGCTCAAGAAAAAGCGTGAATTAAATTTTCTCCTTCGGGGCTGTGTGGGTGTCAGCTTGAATGTTGTAAATTACTTGACAAAACCTTTCTTGTTCATGTTGCTGCATGTGTTGGGGCAGTTAGTGCGCACACACGGCACTGGACATGTAACTTACTCAAGACACACGGAGAGAGAGAGAGAGAGAGACGAAGAGATTTTAAAATTCTTCTCTTGATTTTCTCTGCCTATTTTTCTCTTTCCTTTTGTCGTCTTTTAATATACTCTATTGTTACTATGTATTGCACACTTACTACTGCTTACTCGTCACATTACGTGTACGTATTTTTTAAGTTTGTTGATTTAATGCATAATTTTTCTTACTCTTTGTCAGTGTACGTTTTGGTAAAACGATAAGGTTAATATTTATAGAGTCTCTCCATCTCTCCTCGCGTTCTGTTGCTGTTTTAGGAGCAAAGCGTGCATGGACACGATAATTTTCATTCACGTCTTCTCTTTTCCCCATTGAAACCAAATAAAGCACGAAAAACCCCGTGATTGTCCTTCTCCTGGCCGTCCATAAAAATACAATGGGACGGACGGTTCGAGATTCAAGAAGAAATCGTTTAAAAATGTATTTTGTATTTAAATTCCATATTCATAAGCGGAGTCTCAGGGAGAGTTCCTATGAGAAAGGGAGAGAGAACCATATTTTTCCTCACGACTCACGATATTCTTAAGACAACCTCCATTGTGGCTCTCTGAATGTCCCTACCTCTCCAACAAGTAATTCTATCGAGTTTGTCGTCGTATATCAAATCAACCAGCAAATTGTATTCATGCTTTGCCATTACCTCTCCTGCACGGACATCATCATCGTAATCTATCTACTATTTATTATTATTACAGTTGGACAACTCACACGGCTTTCTGTGTCCACGTTCCAGAGGAAAAACCCAACACCCTCCAAACATACACACACACAATTTTTTTTAAACTGCTCGTATGTAAATACCCCGCCAGTACTATATTGTCCACACTGCAATTTTCCAGTTGCGAGGCGGCCAAACTCTCTTCTCTTTCTACGGCACTCTTTCTCTCTCTTTTGTTTACATTATCCCGTGCAACTCCACCCTCGCATTACATTTTCTCTACAACTACGTTTTCATATTGAGCACCCTTCCCACTATTATTGCCCAGACTTGTATTGCCAACGAGAACGATGAAGGTAATACTTTGTGATGTGTGGATAGTGTGTGTGTGCACTTGCCTAATAAGTATTCATTTTATACATCCATAATTTTCAATGGTGCTTACCCATATGATAGCTATGCTGCTGATCACACTGCTGACGACCATGATAATAACTTCTCAAGCTTGTGTTGTTGTATGCACTGTGAGCGCAGTAATAATAACCGTTCCATTAAAAATTGCTTACACAACAGAAAAAAGCAACTTGGAACATCCTCTCAAATACCCATGGAGTCGCCCAGGAGAAATACATTTGTTGCTATTTGGAAGGAGCCCTCGTCTGACGGTTGCGTCTTCTCCCTGCCGTCGTCTGTGCACAAGTTTCAGAATATATTCGCTTCACTGAACAAACCTGCTTATTATTATAGTCATCATCATGGTGGCTTCCAAGTAAGTAAACAGAAAAAAGCCCAACTTTACTTCTACACTGAAGCTCTCCAAAGTTCAAACTCTGGCAAACTGCTGCGGAGGGAAAAATGCATTACTATTACAGCATCCTTATCATAAATATATCGGCACAAAAGGAGGAAATAGAAAAGGAGAAGAAGATGATGATGACGATGATTGTGTGAGTACGTCTGATGACGATAACAGTGTGCCCAGCATTACTTCAGTTCATATACTTACATAAACGCACCAAGTGGGAAGATAACGGTACCGAAAAAAATTGTGTATGCACAAAAAAGCTAATGCACTTTGAGGAGCAACGCAACGGGAGAAGCAGTGCAGTGATGCTAAAATGGGAAATAAAAGGAAAATACTTGAGGAACGAAACCCGACTCGTACACATACTATAGGAGCAACTTGTTAGGGAAGAATAACCGGAGAAACCGTAGAAAAAGGAAGAAAGTCATAATCAGCCTAAGTACACATTACTACAAGAAAAGAGCCGGCAAATAGTCAGAAGAATGTGTGCAGCGTAGCATGTATTGTATCTCTCTGACGGTAAAGTAGACTGCAGTAGGCACCAGACAGCAGGCACTCCGTTTTTTAGTGTCATAATCATAATACACCCTTCGTTTTTTACAAAGCTGCAGCAATCCACTTTTTAGTTAGTTATGCATGGTTTACCTTTAGCATGCTCGAAAGTTAAAGCTCTGCTACTACTGCTTCTACTGCTGTTGTGTTGTACAAACACTTTGTAAAACCTGCATTTATCTCTCTCTCTTTCTTGCCAACTCGGAACAAATTTATTTTTCCTGATCCGGCTTTTACACACTGCAGGCTGCTGCTTACACTTAATGCGTGGAAGAAGTAAGCTGGAAGTAGACGCAGCAGAAATTGTATGGATAAAAAGTGTCTTGTTTGCTCTCTCAAGCTGTACTTATTATTGGATGTCCCGTTTTCCCCGGAATAAAAGTGAAAGAGAAGAAGAAAAATAGGCAGCGCCTTTGTTGTTGCTGGTACAATACCAAAAAATGTTTACCCGTTAACGACAGTGTAGCTGTTAGTTGCAGGCTGTTTGGTTGAATAGCCGGGTATATATAGTAAACTCCTCGGGGAAGGTAGTGTGATAATAAGCCTGTAGGTATGCACAACATGAATGCGTGTAGATGTTGATGTTGCAGTAATAGGTCGATGCATTTACCTAGCACACTTTTCATTTTTTGCCACTTTCTAAACCGCGTGTGTGGCATGATGGCTAGCAAAGTTATTCCTAATATCCACCACCGATGATGAAGAATATTAATGTTGTACTCAAACAAGCAGGCCAAGCCGCCTCGGTTAGAGAAAAATTTGAGGAAGACCTATATACAAACGTTAATGTTGTAGTAGTAATGTCTATAGTCGTTCACCTCGTCAGAAACAGGGAACGTTAAGAGACGTTAAAGAATGCAGCATATCCTACATTCTGCCATAATTTTCAACTCCCTTGTTTTGCTTACATGGGCTATTTTATGGGAGAGCATATGAATGCAGATTGTTCTTGGGAGATTCACAAAATAGGAACAATTTATATACGTGCTGCATTATTTACTATATACAGTATTACACATGCACAAGCAAAAAGCAACGTTATTAATACACATATTTCCCTACAAACAAGTTTCTACCTTGTCTCCCCTATCATCTCTTTCTCTAAGTCTTCTCCGCTCTTACTGTTTTCCCCTGGTTTCTTGCATTTATTATGGCTGTTTCACGAGGTAGTTAGTAGCCGAATTAAATGCTGATGACTGCTGCTCTCTCTCTTTCTCTCCTTCTTGCATTTTGTATTCCACAGTAATAATCTTGTTCACGTTGCGCTCTATTCTTGTTGTGCAATAATAACAAAGTTGTTGATAATGACGTTGCTCGATACATATATGCATACCACTATACCTGTACAATATTCAAACCTCTCCGAGTAATTCGTAAAACCCACCGCGGAGAGTAGGGAGAAGCATTAGTTGTTCTATACCGAATATCAAAGTGGATGTGCAATAACCCGGCGGAAAGCTATCTTAGTTCTCCAAGCTAATGATCTGCTTTCATCCTCATCGTGTCAGTTCGTCTCCCTTTCATGCTTAGTTTCCCTTCACTTCTCTCTCTCTCCTCTTTTCTGGGGCTTTTCTCCCTTTTTACTTCTTGCGTACTCTTTTCTTCCTTTGCAGCCGCTCTTTTTCTCGGGCAACGCTACAACAACGGCAACTTCTTCTCTTTAATTCCATCTCCTTTTCTTTTCTTGCAGCATTGCCACTCACCTCAAGCAATTCTTAAAGTTTTTCCCAAGTTATTCTCTGTGTGCGCGTTATAATCATAGTAATAATAATAATAATAGTCCCAGCAACACAACTGTAGGAGCAGAGAAACATTAAAATAAAAAGCGGGTGCATTGTGCATTAGGCACATACCCGAGTCAGACGTGTGCAGTAATGCCGAACGAAAGTTCCTTGTTAAAACGTAAACCCCACAATAACACGCGAGACACCCACAGTAAAGTTGACTTTCGTTGCATCCCGCTTCTGGAGCGTGCTATTAACTTGAATTCACAACTGCTGCAACATTTTTTGAAAAAATGCTCAAGTTACAGGAAGCAGTAAAAAGGTATACACGGAAAGCGGAAACAATGAAGAGCTTCACGTATGCATCTTAATGTGTCTAGGTATTCTGAAGAATGAATGGAATTGCTTATTTTCTGCTGGTTATTATCCTGCTTTCATCTGTTCAACCAACCATGCAGATTTGATTCACCTTTTTTTACCAAGACACATTTTTAGAACGGGATAGGGAGAGAGAGAGAGAAACAAGATGAATAAAAGTTTCTTCGGCAGTTTTGGATTTTATCTAATGACGGGGTTTATATTAAAAAGGAAGAACTTGTACATTGTCTTTTGGTTCGTCTTTCTGCATGCATGTCTGCTTAAGTTTTAATGATAATGGTTATCTCGATGATGGAAAATTCATAGGACCAGAACGTGTACATAAAAAAAATGGATGAGAGAATGGGAATTATACTTAAAACTCAGAATGTGTCTGTTTAGTACGTCTACAGTTTGCGTATATGTACCCAAATCCAGGGAAGATGAATATAATCTACAAAGTCCTATAAAAACAAAGAATAAATGAGGACTACCAAATGAGTTTGAATCTTTTATGATATTTTAATACTGTGAAATTACATGATGAGATGTAGAGAGGAAAAGCATGCATGTCTGCTTAAGTTTTAATGATAATGGTTATCTCGATGATGGAAAATTCATAGGACCAGAACGTGTACATAAAGAAAAAATGGAAGAGAGAATGGGAATTATACTTAAAACTCAGAATGTGTCTGTTTAGTACGTCTACAGCTTGCTTATATGTACCCAAATCCAGGGAAGATGAATATAATCTACAAAGTCCTATAAAAACAAATAAATGAGGACTACCAAATGAGTTTGAATCTTTTATGATATTTTAATACTGTGAAATTACATGATGAGATGTAGAGAGGAAACAGCATTCCAACAAGAGAAAGAAAGTATATCAACGATACAAGTTGAAAGTGAAGTTCTATCAAAAGAAAGGAGGAGTAAATGAGTTTGAAATTTTAAGCGTGTTTTTCAAGAGATTCAATATTTCCAGAAGTGTTTGGTATTTCTGTTTTTGAATGAAAGTGCTTCATATACACTCGTACTTCATAGAAGCCAGTACGTACCCATCCTTTTGGGAAAGCACGTAGGTAGGAAGGTTGGAAAAGTTCTCGGTAAAGTTTACGGACGACTTCATTAATAACTATCAGGAAAGTGAAAGCTGTTGTGTCATCTTCATCTGTCAAAGGGAAAATTCCTCCTTTTATAAAAATTGAAAGATAACATGGAATGGTTCATGGTAAAAAAAACTGTCAAAATTAAAGTGACAATACAACTCCTACATTTCTTTTGATGGCTGAGTCTTTTCAGAGCTTTGCAGTTTCCAGCCTATTTTATTGCATTTTGTTTTTTCTCCGTTTTAGTTTTGTGCGTGCGGATCGTCATTACATTTTACTAGCATTATAAATATGTCAAGACATGCTTAAAGAAACACATAGCCAATGGCAAAGGGAGATTTTTTCTTTTCAATCGTGAACCTATTGTTGGGTTTATATTTATTATTTAGAATTGAGTCATCTTCCCACATAAAAAGTCGTTGTAAGGAGCTGACAAAGTAGCATGGAACATCGTTTTTATTCCAGAATCACAGTACCTATTATAAAATTATTTTTAAAGAATACAGAAATGCAAAATGGTAATAGGCAATCACTATCTATAGAAAATTAGGATTTATTGAGTTCAACTGGATAGCTTTTCCTGAATCGAAATTGAAAATTGTTTGTGAAGGATAGCTTATGTATACCTCTTTGAGAATCCCCGGACTGGACAGATATCCTAACCGTCCTTAATAATACCATGTCATGTTGCATATCTCTGCCTCGTCGACCAAGTGAAAAGTAAGTGAAATCTCTGATTCTTTCAACTCACAAACTCCCAACTCAAGTGACGCACCAAAACGACACGGCTTTTATCTCCGTTTCCTTTTATTATTACTTCCAACATAATTTATTGACATCCCAACTTTTTTGTGTCAAGTCATACACGGTCTATCAAACCTGTCACCAACAAGTTATACTAGTGTAGTGCACTCGCAAAGTTGTTGCAATAAAAACCCAGAAAGGCAAAGTAACAGTAATAGGGCACGGTTGGTAGCTTCTCTAGTTCTCTGTCACCATTACCGTTAATTTTGTATCAGTCTGACTGTCTGTATTAACACAACAGCAACCCCATTTCATTTTCACCAAATACCATTTTCACCCTCCTGCTCTGCCATACAACTCTTTGAGGGGCAGGAAAAAAGCTCAATTTTAAATTTTTGGTTGATGTACATTTTCCATTTCCCTCTCCTCAAGCCTTCTCTCCACCGACACCACACAAAAAACCCCGCAGTCTGGCGAATATTGAAAATACTTCGCCTTTTATTATTCGTTATGATGTGCCGGTCGATGATTCATTCTTTCCCACAGTGTCATCCATCTTCACTAATTAAGCCTCTTTATTACTACATCCCCTCTCTTGGCTCTACCCACACTATTATTAGCAAAAACAGGACTACCATTTGCGTATATAGGCTTATCGTCATTAAAATGATTGCTTTTTACACACTTGCTCAACGAGTGCACGCTCCCCTGCTGTGGTTTGCAGTCATAAAAATCATCTCCATTTTCGGAAAATATTGACTAAAAACCCCAGTTGTTAATGAGAAGGTGCTAATATGCGCTTTATTATTACGTGCAAGAGTGAATTGCAAAATCGTTGCTGTTATGCCATTATTACTACCACCATCCAAGCCCAACCTTCATCCTTAGCGTACCTCTCATAACAAGCATGAAGTAGCAAGTGCGAGAAAATAAAAAGTATAAAAACTCCTCTCGCATTTCATCCCATCCTGCATAGTGCGTCCTCAACACTCTTTTGTAACTACCAACCTGGTAATAAAACTTGAGTATCGTATTCGCTCAAAAAAGCAATAGAAAATTTTAACACTTTTTCGTAATAATAATAACGTTCCACTAATAAAGCACTTCCCACATATGTGAGGATTGAGCAGAAAGGCGAGATATTATTACTCTTGGAGAGGAGGGGTTCGAAAATACATCACACTGCACCTATCGAGAGAGAAAAAAGCGGTTCTCTCACACTCCTTCCAATTTGTAGACCGTAGCTGCAGATGCAGACAATAATGCACTCGCCTAACAACAGCACAAGTACACGGCAGCCGGTGTCAATGAAATGTTTATGTCTATTAGTCTCAATAAGCAGAGAGCAAGGAGAGGATTAGAATAAATGAATTCATATAAATTTTATGAATTGCTTACAACATCTAACATTATATCACCACTGGCTGCAACAACGTCACCACCAGTTCATCCTCCACCCTCCCATCCCTCCAATTCAGCTCTACAAACGAGAACAATATAACGTTTCATTACATTGTTTGGTATTTGGTATTCATAATCGCCAGAGATTCTGCATTTCTGTTCTCTTTCGAAGTGCAGCCCACAATCTTACCTCTCTCCGTGTGTCTGTGTGTACAGCCATAAAACATTTTCGAGAGCGCCTTTCCAATGGTACACGCATTTACGCATATATGGTCATATATACGCATGCCTTTCTTTATGACCGGAGCGGCATAAGCAAGTTTTTAGTTCAGTTAACAATTACCACATTTTGCATTATTACTGAGAAAGTCTTAAATTACAATCTCCGTTTTACCATCCCACCCCTGTTGCACATATGTAGCATGTACCCGGGTATATTAAAATTACAAATGGAGGAAACTGAGGAGAGGTAGTCGTTGTTCGGATTTTCTATTTTATTGCTTGTGCGTACCGTGTGTGCTTACTGGCGTACTCATGATCATCATTACGTTTTACATATTTTACTTGTTACCTCGACTCTCTCTCTACCGATGTTGTACACCCTCATCCCCGTGAGCAGTGGGTATGTGCGTATGTAATATTTACACAGAGATAAAAGAGAGCAGCCGTTTAAATGCATTTTATTATTATTATTATGCAAGCGGAGTAAAAGAGAAAGAGGGAGAAAGGATGATGGAGTGAAGTGGGAAAGCCATGTGTGTTCAATGGATTTATTTCCACAATTACCTTCATGTTTTTCAAACGGTGGTGCTTGACTATTATAACCGCTTCTGTTTTACAGACTATATAAATATACACGTTAGTCATTGTAGGTGGTGCTTTGTAGAAAATGCTGTCGCGAGCTTTTTTTGTACACCGATTTTATTTTATTTCCTCCACCACCACCGCGTATTCATCGAGGTAAGCTGTGTGCTGTGTATACACGTTTGCTTTTCGTAGTAGCTAAAATGCAACAGTAACACCCGTTTCCTTATTGTATTTCTCGTCTTATTATGTTTTTTTCCTCTGTTTGAGATTTTTATGCCTTTCTCTATGTATTCCCCACATTGAATGAAAATCTTCATTCCACCGACTCAGGTTTTCCCCTCCCACAGTTGTTGCTACATATACCGGGGCGAAAATAAAATTGGGTACATATGCTTTTACATTTAAATGGGGATGGAAAAAGATGAACATTTTTAGCGACGAAGGTGATGGTAAGAGAAAGAAAACAGAGAGGAAAATAAAACTGAGCTTGAAGAAGAGAATGAATCTACTCAAAATGGGCGCATATGTACTACTACTGCTACCGCTACCACCTAAGTCGTAAAAAAAAGAAAAAAAGGATTGGTATTTAAGCCTGTTTTCTTCTTCGTCGTCTTTTACCGTCTCTGCCAATATTTTAAAAAATATGGGAGCAAGGGGAAATGTCGAAATGTGTGGATGGATAGGAGAGATGGAAAGGGAATTTTAGGGGAAAGCAGAATAAAAGCAACGGCGTAACAACAACAGCTTTAAAAAAACAAGAAGAAAGGTGACAGGCAGACTCGCTTAGTGTGTGAGTGTTGCGAAAGGGAGAAAGAGAGATAAGAATATTTGGGCTAGTGCTGTTGCTTGAAAGGAGGGTATAGAGATAAATGGATAAAAATAGGGATGACTGGGTAAGAAGGGTGGGTGGATAGATGGATGATGGTTTGCAGCGGTCTTGGATATTTTTCGGTGGGAAGACTACTGCTTTCTCTTTATACATTCCAACCGCATATCATTACAACCCTCAGGTTACGAGGAAACTGACGATGAGAAGGAGGAGATGGGTGGAAGCGGATGATGAGTTTGCTGCAAGAGAGAAGAAAGTTACAGGAAAATGGAAATGATAGCGTGATATAAATATGGCAATGGACAATCAAGCTGCATTGGAGAAAGAGAGAGCACTGTGGAGAAAAACTACCGAGGTTTTAAAGAAACTGACGATTTACAATTTTGAAATGTATGGCTAGTAGTGAGGATAGAGGGCTGAGAGGAGAGCTTAAAGTTGACGAGAAGGGTGGGTGGGAGCGAATGGGTGGTTGACTTGCATATTATTAGGGTAGATATTGTGCCTTTCTGGGAGTGCATAGATGAAAGTAATAAGTAGGCAAAATGATGGTGCTGTTTTTAGCCTTTTAGTGGGATGCCGTATTTTTTACCCTGGAAAGAATGTTCTCATTTCACCGTCATGATCGTCATTTCATCACTGACGGGTGAGTGAGTTGAGTGTACAACCTGCTTTTGACGGGAGTACAGCAAAAAGCTGAAAGTTGAACCAACCACCCGTCCATCCCCTTCCTTCCTTTCAAGAGCACGTTCATTGAAGCAACTCTATATTCTCTCTCTGTCTCTATCGCATTTGTTTATAAAAAAAATACTTTTTACTTTCATTGTGCATTCGATATACAATGTATAGCAACAGCCCCACATCATTGTATAGTATTATAACATGTACTCTACAAGAAACTAATATTTTTCGGTGGTTGTTGTTCAGTAGCAGAAGCCTTTTTGTACGTTTCTCACAAGTGGTGCAGTTCATGCGAAAGAAATGAAGCCGTAGGATTAAATACTATCCACATGCTATGAATTTTAGATGTGCATCTTGCTGCAACGCGGGGGGTTAATTATTGCCTGTTTGAAATTCTGGCATTTTCTATTTTCCCTCTCTCCCTCTCCCTGTTTCTCCCTTTACACACAGCTCGCCTTCACTTTCATTACGGCCCGGTAGAGAGAAAAGGGATGAGAAGGATGATAAAAGCAGAACGGAACAATAAGCATGCAAATACGAGTGATGAACGTTGGTTTGGGTATATGCCTTATTGTGTCTGTGTTTTTTAGTGATAGCTTTGTCTTTCTTCCCTTTTCCCTCATAAAAGACAATAATGTTTTTTGAAAACTCTAGGGAAATAATCTTAAGTCGACTGGTTTACTTATCTCTTTCAGTCAGTTTGGTTCCCCATAAAAAACTCCTTAATATTTACGCATTTTCCACCTTTTGCCTGTGGCTTAATGCACGACTCCTTAAAATATTACACAATGCATATACGAAGTCGTAATGGGATAAATGCCATCTCACAAGAGGAAACAGCTACGCTAGATTGGCAAGTGTCATAGAAAAACATTCATTGTCAGTGAAACTGTGAAACCCTTCCGAATTTTGCAAAATGCTTGAGGTATGAAGTAGCTTTATTGAATGGAGTACCTTTTTTTAAATGGATGGATAAACTCATACCTTCTCCTCGCATTAAATAATCCTCTTTTCTAATTAAACAACGCAACTATATTTTTTGTTTGAACTCTCTCGTGACGATTGTGTGTTTTTATGTGTTTTTCGTGCAAATGGTCTGAATTTGATGGCACTCCCATCACCCGCCGAAATCGTTTCTTTTTCTACTTTTATCACCATCTCCAACCACCGTCGACAGGAAAATAAACGATACACACATTCAACCACCCACCCACCCACCGTCTTATTTTTTCGTTATTCCGTTATACATATATCAAATATCGTGCCTTCTTTCTCCTTTCTTCCTCTTCAACTTCATCGCTATTTAAAGTGAACGTAGACACACGACCCGTTTTGCCACGCTTGCTTGCCCACATTCCCTTTTTCTGTCCCTCGGCACTGGCATAGCAATACAAACGACGGCTCTGTGATGTTGCACCCCTTACCTTACGTCAATCCTAGGGAAACACAACCATAGCCATAGGGATGAAAATGGATGGTACCAAAGGTTAGGGTTTCTCATGGAATTACTTGAAATGAAAATGGAACCATGCTACACCATTTAAATGCATCACCACTACTGCCACTGCCGTTGCTACATATAGTTGGAGTGTTATCAGCAGACATTCTAATTCCAAACAGACAACAGGCGAGGAAAGTAAGTCTAAAAAAAACCTTTGAATGTAACTCTCTCCCTCTGACACGTTACAGTATTTTTCTTGTGGCACAAAAGATAAAATAGTGGTCGTAGCAGAAAAAGAAGGGGAACGGGACGAGAGGGGATCAAGTTAATGTTATTCCACGAAATAGTAAAACATACCAATGGGTAAGTACGCAACAATAATGTATCCACTGAACAGTGTGTTTTTGGATTTTTGATAGAATGAGAACAAAGTAGAAGTAAAAAACGGTTCGGAAGGGTTGTCAAGATTGAAGCTATTATGTATGTATGCTACGTTTACGAAAGGCATATGAGCACAGGAGATTGGAGTTGGCAGCATTTTATACTTTCCTATTAGTCGCCTACAGCGATTCCCGATGATAATGATAAACCTATGAAATGGAAACTGGTGGTATAACAAAGGCACATTAAATGACGTGATGTTTCTAACGGAAAAGGGAACAGGACGAAGCAAATAAGTTTTTTCTGATGTTTCCAACAATCGCCATTTGGACGGGTGTGGCTCACTGCAACAAATAAATGTCTACGTCCATTTTAAATATAACGCGGAAATAACATAAGGATGTTACAACGTCCATTAAATAGTTAAGTCAGCGTTTTAACGTTTTTCACTCGTATGATAAAATAAATGCAGGCATTGTAAAAAAAAACTTACGAAACAAAAACGAAAATTCTGTCTCTGGCAAACTGCAGATAAAAGGGAAAAGTTTTCCAGGGTAAACTTGCATCAAGAATGCGGTAATAATTTACCTTTCCGTGTACCTGCGACTATGACAGTGGCATATAATAACAAGTGAATTCTAGTTTTATTATTATTTGCCATTCTTCCAAGTCATTCGTTGTAGGATGAAAAAGATGGGAATTGCAAAAAAGTGACACTACATTTTATATGCAGCAAGACAGCAATGAAGTGAAACTTAAAATGGATCCGAGCGAAAGTCCAATTTCTCGTTACGTTTCATTACTTTTCACTTGTTTTCGCCATTATTTGCCGCAAATTTGGAAATAACATTATAAAACACCAAAAATTACGCAGCGCCAGCCGGAAGCAAATACGTTGTCGCGACGAGAAATGCTAAAAAAGTTCAAAAGATTTGACATTTGCCATTAAGCAACAGCAAATAGTTGTTTATTGTGAACATTTTGTCTTTACTTGTCAAATACCTATTGGGATTTTGCAGCTAAGTTGGTACATGCTAGCTCATGTTCTTTTACTCCGTGGGCAACTGTGAAAAGATTTTGCAATGGAAAGTTGAAGTTTCTTGGTTCTTAACGTTATAAGAGTTACAAATTACGACATTTTAGTACGAAGGAAACATTTCTTGGCAACTTACAATGTTTAGAGGGCGGGCACCAGGCACCAGGAAATAAATCTGAAGCAATATGAAGGTCTGCGGAACCCGGCAGACTTATTAAACATTCCCTGGGCAGAACAGTGGGGCCATACTTAGGTACGTTAATGTTTGGAGCGTTCGCGTATCAAGTTGGCTTTCCAGAAATACTTTCATCGTGTAACATGTTTTAGAGTTTACCCTACCCTACAGCACACAATCACATCTGTTTGCTATTTCAATATTTCAGTTCAGTTTTTTGTCAGTCATAGGTATTGGCTATTAGGAAGTTCTTACAAGCTTGTATAGAAATGCATTAATACCTCCATATCCTCAATATTGGTATTTTATGATACAGTAGCAGTTGCAATCTATATAATTGAGATCGGAAAATTAATGTTGAATGACCATGATAAAATTGATGATCAGTAGTAAGTGAAGAAAAATACTGACTTAACTTTTACCTTTATTGCACACATCTCTACAACATACAAATGTGGTGTGGCTGCATCGTGGTCGGTTGGAATGCTAACTACTACCCAGTACTTTAGCATGCACCAAATTACTATCAATTGCTAGCAAATGTTCAAATTGTTGGCTATAAAACCGGTACACATTGAACCATGCATAGTTACTCAAAATGTCATTGAGTGGAGCCGTTTCCGTTAGCTAGAACGTCTGTCATGTCAATTTTCATTGTCATTGATACGTACGCACGCCTTTATTCCCACAAAATTCAGAATGCATCATAATCATAAGTATATATATGTATATATACAAATCAACTAACAATGAGTTAATAAGTTAGCGACAATATGAAATTATAGAAGTCATTCATTGTCAAGGGTTAATAATGATACAAATTAAGCCTATTGCAACTTCCGAGTCGGCCAGACATGGACTCTACGCAATTACGAATTAAATATACGAATTTGTACTAAATCTTGACAAAGAAGCATTTATTCACTTGCAAAAATTGTTATTTGTGTTTATTTGACCTTCGTTTTATGTAATGAGTAACCGATTCATTTCTGTCTTAATCATATAATTAATAATTAATATACACATGAGAATTAATCAGAATACGGAACACTTTTTTACCCCAGCAGCTCTCTGAACAGAGGATCCATTACCTCCGCCCATTTTCTGTATCCTGCAGTGGAAAGATGCAGCAAGTCGGGGTCATAGAGCTCGGATACAAAATCGTTGCCTCCTCTGTAAAAATGCTGCTTCATGTCCAAAAAGCGAATAGTATTGCCGTTGTCAATCTTTGAAACAATGTCGTTAATAGCGGAGGTTTTCTGAGTAAGTTCCTCATTGTTACGGGGGAGAACTCCCAACACAAGAATCTTCATGTTGGGCAGTCTTTCCCTGAGTTCCCTGACATTAAAAATGATACCCATTGCGATGGAGTTGACATCATTTTCAAAAATGTTGTTGGTGCCGATTTTCATAACGCAAACAGCTGGATGAAGTCGATCAGTCACTTCCCCGTTTTTAATTCTCCATAGCATATGCTCAGTAAAGTCAGCGGCGATACCATAATTGGCAGTCCCAAGAGGAGCGTAGTACTCGTCATAAACGGGCTTTCCTGCGTTGAACCACCATTCGGTAATTGAATCCCCGTAAAACATAACTCTTATTTGGTCAGGGTTATTCAGCGAATTTTGAACAAAACCGTTATGTTTGTCCTGCCACCACTGGTCTGGGCGCGGCGAAGGCTCCCACGGGATGCCCGCTGAAATGCCCAAAATTATGGTAATATGAAAAAATACAAGTAGAAAAACGTGGTGTAACCCTGCTTATATACAAATAAGCCAATAAATTTTTACCTAGTGCCACAGAAAAAATTGATGCTAGTAGTACAGCCACCGCCTTCATTTTTACGTTATATTTAGCTTCGAGCAATCGGAAAATAAATACGTGGCCTTCTCAAAGCGCTACAAATTAATGACGGATAATTAGCCGAATTTGCCTTTAAATATGCAAAGGTTGAGTAATGATATGATAAATATGACATTATCAATTTGTAATGGATATATTTTCTTCCTGTTGATAAGCTTGCTTGATGGGAGACACCAAAAATTCTGTTTGTGCTCAGTGTGGTTATAGCCTCGAATGAATGAAAAGCAAATAAATAAGTAAAATTTATACGTAAACACACCAATGTACTACCATATCTAAATTGTATGAAAATGCCTGGATGATTGACAGCGGTTGTAGCTAATTAACAATTGACCAAGAAACGGCCAGTACACGTCAACTGATGAGGATGAACACTATCATGTTGTTGTTTTAGACAATGTCATGAAGATAAACATGTCAAGTTTAAATTAGGTAATATTTGATTCCTCCTGCATATCATGCTAAAATTATTATGTTTTTATGTTATGCAAAGGACGCTGACTGTAAATTATTGGATGAATGGTGAATACACGTAATCCTTTCCGTCAGAATTTCTGAGTTAACTTGTCAACTATGCGGTGTCACAAGTTCTTACGTCGCAGAAAAGGAAAAAAGCACAATTGTGATGAAATGCAGAAATCATGACAAACACGATCAAAGTTGTTGTCAAAAAGTCATTCCGCCTATTCATATTGTTGTTTTATACAAGGAAACCACTTAAATATCTTAATATGACATTAAATTAAATACAGCCTAATTTCCTGGAGTAAAAAATGAAAAGACGTACAAAGAAGACACGTTGATTGTCGACATTTCTTAAAATTAGCAATTCCAAAAAACGAGGTACAGTTCCGATCCCCGTAAACGTATGGAATGTGAGCCAAAAATTTACAGATACATTGCACAGGATGTATGTAAATAAACATAATGTATGTGTACAGAATATATATAAAAGTGTATAAACAAAGTCCTGCCTCACATACCATACGTTTAAGGGAAATTCACTGTACACTGAACAGCATTTGATTGAAACGGGCTACTACCACCACATACATAAAATCAGGAAAACAGAAATACTCGCAAAAATACCTATTTCAGTTTAAAAATTTTAATTTCTATCTTATTGTACACATAGTTTATATCAAAGTTTATACAACATAAACATCTCTAACAAAATATTTTGGCATCTTTAAACTACTCTAACAGTTTTATTTACAGCATTATTTACATAATTTTTCGGTGGATCAGGTCGGGTCTGTGCACTTTATCATAACCATTATAAGCAAATTGGTCCTTCCTAATCACATATTTTTAAAGATAAATGCACGAGTTGGTTGATAGTTGGATTTGTGCGGTGTGGCAGTCACTGATGAAATGTATATTAATAATAAATGTAAAGAATCCACAAATTTTGTTCATGGACTTGCATACAATCATCTTCTGACTACAACATAATACTAGAAGATAATACACAAATCAATTTACTCTACAAAATTGTACTGGTAATTCTAGTTCACGTGGCACGCAACCAACCCTAATACCATTGCGAGAAAACCCACAGCAAATTCCAATTTCCCACGATGAGCTCCAGAACGGGAATGCAAAGCATTAATGTTTTCTTGTCGGGAAACACCATCTTTCTCATCATCACTTGTTTTATCGTCGCATGGAAGGGGTAGCTGGTGCTTGACCAAGACATACCTGGTGTAATGTGAACCCACGTGAATGCTGTCTACGCGGAAAACTTGTAAGGGGGAAAACAAAACTTCTTCTTCGTGTTCAAAGAATGAGTGGTCCCAAATAGCCATCGCTGTGCCGTTGTAAAGTCCTTGGAACTCGAACAGCGTTTCTCCGGCAAACACTTCAGCGCTGATCAAGCTGGATGAGGTAGATATGAAATGCTGGAACGCTAACACTTGACCCTCCTTTAGACTAAAACGGCGGGAGGCACCCCGATATAAAAATTTGCGATTGTCTACCCAACGAGCTTCCTGTGTCCCGAGAGTTTCCACAGCGAGTTGGAGCAACTTAAAGTAGGATTTCCACTGGTAATTGTCAATGTGATTGCCGGAGCAGATTTCCCGGGTATCCTTGTTGAACTCGGCGTACATGCTTGGTGTCCCCAGACTATAGTCAACAAACATAAATCGTTATCCCATAAATCTCTACATTTTAAAGTATTCAAGGAACAACGATCGATTGACACCACTTACGTATAAGCAATTAAAGCGATATGATATTCCACAGGAACTTTTTGAATGATAGAATATTTTGATGTATTGTTATAGATTTTGTCCCGTTGCGAATCATTAAACAGCTTGATAGCCGCCTCCCAGCCCGACTTATAGTGACTGTTGACTTTGAATTCCTTCTTTTGAAGGGTAAGAAGTTCTGTGATGTTGTCACTGGTTCTCATTGAAATGTGCTTCAAGCGAAGCATGACAAAGTCCACGTGGTCAAGGACGATTCCAGAGTCACTGGATTCAATAAACTTGTTTTCCTCATCTTCGTCTGCCCCCGTGTCATTTTGGTAGCCGTCGTAGGTTTCATCGTAAGTGTAATCATCATCATCAGAGCCTGCATCTTCGTAATACTTGTCCTTTTCTGCAAGCTCTACAGGGGCGTTAGAAACCACTCCAGTTCTGTTTGCCCCGTGTCTGTGATGACGACGGTCCGACCCTCTGTGTCGGTGATATTTAGTGGAGTTTATCTCCTGCAATTAAAGTTTACACTAATTTAGATAACCTGTCAAACCGGAAAGAACTCGTTTCTGTTAATTACTTTATACTGCCTACCTGACAAACAACGGCCTCGACCACAAGGAGGACGATCACCAAAAAACCACAAAGCGCTTGGGCACGCATGTTTATATCCGATCTGTTTTTGCAAACACGTTACTTCAAAGTCAAATCAAGGCAATCAGATTTGCCTTTAAAACAATGGTTATTCAATAAAAAACTATATCACCACTTCTAAGGCACTGTTAATTACACTTTCTTAAAACTACACTTTATTAATGCATTTTTAAAATTTGGTAGTCTCTGACTTCACTGGAGTAGAACAATGTCCAAAGCTCTCGTATTGAGTTTGGTGAGTTCTGTCAGACAGGACAGAGCAACATTTGCAAATTGCGGGGGAAACTCTGTGAATCAAGGTATTTTTCTCGTGTCCCACTGCTAGTTCAATTTTCTCATTGAATGTGACGTACACGCATACCTGGAATCTGTAAAAGGAGAGTCAAAACTATCTACATAATAATAAGTATGAAACTGCTGAAGGCATTCATACGTACTCAGACAATTGCTAATCCTCTTCTTTTTTAGCCACACCACAGCACCAACACGAAAAAACTTGTTTTTTCACATCAAGTTTCCAGCAAGCCACACGAAAAGAAAACTTTTTTCTGTGAGGGATAAATAGCTTCTCTAAAACACAAAGACTGTTCACACTAAACACAACAAATTTTTAGCACTGAAGATGAGCCCCTATTATGCATACAGTACCAATCTATTCCACACTGAATCCTTGTAAAAAAAATGTTTGCACTTTTGTATTCGTATACATAAACCTACCACAAATAAATATAGAAAACTTGTTTCCACATATTAGTCATCGCATGCCACAAGTGTGCACCAATAAACAATTTACCCACAACCACTGCAAGGCAGCTGCTTGTTGGAAGGACGATCAAGACAAGACACGCTGGACAAAGGAGCATTAATTTTCTTCTATAAATGTCTTCGTCTTCCAAACAAATCAAATGCGCTTCAATTTGCAAAAAAACTCGCAAATAGTATGCAGGCAAAAAGGTAACCACCGACCAACTCACAATGGCTGTCCGCAATCTCAACCTATGAACTATAACGATAAAAAAAGTAAAATAAAATGAACAAAAAATCGGCATAGGTTGCATGAAAACGCTTATAGGATTGTGATTCAAAGCATGAAGAGGAAAAAGAGTTTCAATCATACAAGTAGAATAAATATGTATATCTCTCCATGAATAGATAGATACATACATATATTGTTTTGCCTTCATCGTTAACTATTTTCTAATACATTAACGTGCATACCTAAACATATTATGATTCCTCCACTCCTGCATTGAAAGTAAAACTGATGACGTGATTTGAAGATATGGGATGCGCGAGTTCCTCCATTCTGTGTGCTTCATTTCATTTTTTATTACCATCATTATCATCGTCGTTATGCTACACAGCATTATGTTACACAATAGCACAATTTGCTGGTAACCTCCTCCTCCGTGTACTCACCGTCACAGTAATGTAGTAAANCTGGTAACCTCCTCCTCCGTGTACTCACCGTCACAGTAATGTAGTAAATAGTATGCAGTAAGTCACTCGCTGGGGGTAAAACGGCAAAAATAATGGCAAAAACGTATGCAATGGCAGCGATAAATAATTACACTATTGCGAGCGAGGAGTCATACCATTTCGTACATTGCATATTAGTAATTTTATGAACAAATATGAATTTTTTTATGAAATGTACAATAATAGATTGTGCCCCCTAATGCTGCACTTTTTGTTAATTTTCTAGATAAAAAGTAGTTTTTGTGCTGCTGTTTTCATTCACATTGAACATGACCACCGTCCGACAGGAGGTTGAAAGGAATGCTTGTTTGCACCTGTTGTAAACCTTTCCTTTTGTTTATTGAGGGGCTATTATTAAGTTGATATTTCTGCAAAAATGTGAATGGGTTCATGATAAAATGATTAATAATAATGATGAACGTTGAGACTTGATTGTTGTGATTGTTGCGTCGTCCGTCGCCGCAAGTCCTCCTTACTCTCACCTACCTTGACAGTGTATATGGGTAGGTATATAAAATGAAAAGCATACGTGCATGCAATGAACAACAGGAAAACATATAAATGAACTTGCCTTTAATATACAACAACACAACTTGTCTTTACCTGCATATAGTTTGTCGAGAGTGATAGCGATGATAGCCAGCTAATGATTGTGTTAGTAGGATCATTGTTACCTTTTATTAATATTGTCAGAAGGTATTAGTAATGAATTGTTACAAATTATGTGTTTGTTTGTTGAAGTAGAGAGCTCAGCTGCAACTATGAGCGGATGTATGTCGCGGTCGTGTGGCTTACAATATAATATAAATAGATATGTTACATCGTTTGTGCATAATACGGCATACACACTGCAAGTGCGGATAATTATTACGTGCATTATCATAATGCATAATTGTAAAAATGATGGTGAGCACGACGGAATTCGCAAATCATTCGTGGCTAATTAGGCGCTTGATGCTTTAAATCGAAAATCCTGTCGTTTGTCGTGCAACTGTCAGGTTGATTACTGCGAATATATATAACTGTTGTGGTTTATAAATCCTTTAAAGAAGATGAACGAAGGTCTCTAATCTGTGTCTGATGTCACCTCGGCTCGGTATGTAGCAGTAGCAGTGGCTTGCAGATTTTGGACAATATAGTAAGGAAATTTATGATTGATACGCTTTCCATTTTAGGATGATTTATAAAGCTAATTTATGCTGGTTATTCATGGCAATGCATATGTAGACTAAGCATGTTACATGCAGGTAAGTAAGAAGGTACAGCTACTATTTCCGCGATGGTTAATTAGTAAACAAGGATTAATTATGTTTTTCTGTATAAAAATTAAAAATACATGACATTCTCCTCAAGTGTATGGTTTCACAAATGTCTGCCACACTCTTCCCTTGCAAGGTTACTTTTGTCGAAAGTGGAGAGTTGTTTGCTTTTAATTTGTGCGAAATCTCGAACGTATATCTGCAAATTGCGGACAAACAAACAATAAAATGGAAAGGGAAAGGGGGAGCAAGTAAGCAATAATAATGTCACGGTATAATAGGTTTTGTCGGCTACATGGCTCGACTTGCTAATTTTTGCTATTTTTCTCGCAGTTCAACTGCTTATGTATGAAGATGTGTAGTACTGATGAGAAAAATAGATTTTAGCAGTGCCATAAAGTGAGTTTTTTTACTGAGGCATTAAAATCCTCTTCAGGTAACAGCTTTTTAATTAAAACATTGAAGGTGACAAGTATTTTTATTGAGAGGTTTACTGCTTCTTCAATGTTTACGTGCGGCGGAGATATGATATGACAAAACTTTTGAAGTCAAAACCCTCTTCATCAGATTTTGTCAAAGTCATACCCTTCAAGGGCTGCTGCATGATGTAGAACTTGACTGCAAAAGGTAACATGATA
>JAHZNE010001785.1:0-30543 GCA_027744055.1 Callyntrura sp. NNG-2020
CTCTGATATCGACATTACCTAAGGAAAGTATTAAATTTTTACTATACAATATAACAACATTTTTCCCAGCAAAGAAAATGTAGGTAGGACCGAACAAACTAAAAATACACAAAATACTTTATTCCCATATTTTAATTAACAATACAAAACGAATCACGATGACCATCTCATCAAAACTAAGCGTCAAGGTCATCATTAATGTGTTACCCTATTTCCATTATCAAATGCCCTTGTGAAATAAATTCTACCGAACTGGTTGAATATATTTAAAGAAATACAGACATCCGTACACATTTTTGTATATCGCTACCAAGTAGTGTGCACTTGGAAATTGTGATGTTTTTCATATTACAAAAAGCAAGTACGGAGAAATATTGTTCAGAAAAAGGGTGTATTTGATGCATGAAATGATGGGATGTGACATGACCAAAACTCATCCAGAACTGGGTTTACTACGTAATGAGGATGAGGTGAAACGATACCAACTAACATACAAACACATTTAAGCTTTTCTGCCCTTCCGTTACGGTTTACCTAAGAAAAATATTATGTGCGTGGATTGAACTTATCGTTGTGCCTTATGATTTTAATGGTACTTGCTAGCGTAAAAGTAAAACGACTGTCATATTTGTCAGGGATTCATTCTTAAAAGTGAAATACTGGCTAGTGGTGTGTCGCAGGCTAGAGGTCAGACATTTTACTGGTTATGGTAGACAGAAGAATGGAAAATGTTTGAAATATTATACACGAAGCACAAGGTGGTGATGGTGCCGTTTGTCGATGTGCTCACAAGGTAGAAAATTTCACTATTGATTCTGATGAAGCATTAAAAGCTTGTTTCTGGTTTGTTGTCGACTCCTCTTTTACAGCGTAAAATATGAGCATCATCAGATCAAAAAAGTTTTTATTTATGCGCTACCTTTGATTCACTTACTTTTGTGAGTCGTCGTGTACACAGTGCTCATAAAACCCCTTTCTTACCAACCAGAAGTATGGAGTAGGTATACCTTGTTCCTTTTCCAATATATTTTCCTTTCGACCCTTTTACACTTTGTCGCAAAAGGGTCACCCCCAACATGGGATTTCACTGTGGGAATTCACATAGACAATATGTGTTGTAGTTGTAATAAAGTGCACAGATGCTCCATGTTCAGAACGGGTATTGTGTTTCTTTTATGATCATTGGAATTGCCATATAATTGCTCTTTCGTTTGAGTTTACTAAAAAGAAGATCTCTTGCTGCTTGCAAGATGAGAAAAATTTATGGTATATACCAATACACACAGTTTAAAATAAGCACTTTACAAAAAGGCCCGCACATGTGGGGGTGTTGTATCAATGATGTATTTCCCGAAGGTTTCTGTCCATTAGCAGACGGATTCTTTTCAAATATTTCAGTGAATCCTAAATACACATACGTATGAATACTAAATGCATTGAAAGAATATATGTACAATATGTGCGTTCACAAAATAGAAAGCGAATTTTTTAAAAAGTGAAACAAGAAAAAAAGGGTAACGATAAAGTGTCAAAATATGAAACTGGTAAACCAAGCTTTGAAGGCAGATAATCGACGATAATTTGATACGGGCATCTGCTTCAGTAAACCCTTAACATTTTAATGAATCTGAAGTTTACCTGTAGAAGCAGCACCTGTGCCTATCTTTGAAATAGGGAAAAATTTCAGAGAGAAGGAACTAGGAACACATCATAACGTACATATTGGCTATATAAGTTATCAATCGATTTTGTTGCACCATTTGTATCACTGTTTTGTGGAGCAATTGGTTTGTTCTTTCTATGTATAATATATACACACGATATAATTACTGTAGCATATATTGCATATACAGGCTTTCGACTTGAATAATAGCTATTATGTGTGCGTACAAAATATTCATGAGCCTATTTACAGTATTAATTACTTTTCACCGTAGGAAATAAATAGAAAATTTCAAAAATTTTGTTTGTCTCCTCTCGGCCAGTCCTACCTGCCATTTAAATTGAAATACAACTACACTTTCAGTATTGACGAAACAGTGTCAGATAAGCAATTGTAAAAAATGGTTTTCCCTGTTCTCGTGCACTAAGAAGAGGAATCATGCATAAAAGTAGAAATGTTCGAAAATTCCCAGCGGTATGTTCAAAGATGGAGTTTGTTGATTTTAAGAGACCGAAATGGTCGGAAAAATTTGGTGACCGCATTGGCAAATTTCGACATCAATACCAGTGTCAACATAACTACTGCTCCTGTAAAAAGGAAGAGTGTAAAGTACTATCGTCTTCCTTCCATTTGTTTGCAAGTACACTAAATGAGATTCTCTGACCAAGTAGTAAGTACATTTAATAGTAATATTTGCCAAATTATTATTATGCATCACTTTAATTTAATGTTTACGTATGTTTGTTTTAACGACAGAATCATTTGTAGATTGATCGTTGCATTTTTCCATTATGTCAGAATATTGATCATTTGTAACTGTAATTAGTTTTGGGATAGGCAACAAGCATTATCATAATCATTAAATTGTGCTTGCGCTACCAGTTTACGATGCAGTAAGACGTAAAAAGTTTGTTACGCTTTTTATCTTGATACATGTCATCTCATCTGTGGTGAGCCATTTTCATCATCATTATTAATATCATCCAATAATGATGTTCAGTTCTATTGTCTTAAGAAATGGGTTGCAAATGTTTCACCGTAGAACGCTCGACCTTGATTTTTAACTAATATAGTAGTGCAGTGTTAATCCACATTATTTATATCTGTGAAATACTAATTTATTATATAACATTTTAAGAAAAAAGTGTTCGGTTATGATCATAATTATATCAACTTTACACAAGCGATATTTATGACAAGGTACAATTATTATTAGTCTCATCATCTTACATCATTGAATTTATTACATCATTTTGACCATTCATACGTCTCAGTCAATAGTAACAGTCATAGCCAGAGTATAATCAAAAGACCAATGCTTAAAAATTGGCTGAGTAAAACTTATTACAAAAAAGAGTATTACAAAGTCTGCCGGAAAGTGCCTCTTCGTGACTGAAGACTATCCGATATGCGCAGTCCACCTACACATTTCATTGTTACAAGTTTTTCTTTGTGTATACGTGCAGCAGTAGAACTATGTTTGTCGTTGGAGTGATTGTTGGAGACATTACAAAAAGATTCTCATGAAGGCTCATCCGCCCGTACTTTTATTATATGGCTTCAGGGAAGTGGCTGTTACGTCTGGTGGACGATTTCGTTGCTTCAAGTAAGTATACAGCATTTTACTTACATTCTATGGTGAGCATGAGGATATCATATTTCCACACGAAAAGTATGAAATACAAACTGTGTAGTTGTGTGTAGCTTATGTGGCCCATTGTAGGGTGGTGGTGTGGTGTGGTATGTCGTGAAAATTCGATGGTGGTACGATGAAACAAGAACAACTAAAGTAATATTGACTTATTACTTGTTACTTGGTTGCGTGATAAACCCACTTGATACTTATAATGAGCGCGGCTTTCATGGATATACTAATATGTGAAAAGAGGGTGTAGGTTGTTGTAGGTAGATCCGCGTTACTATATACAGTACACGCTATGGGTACATGTAGTTAGGCATATAGCTTGATAAGGGAAAATGACAAAAAACATAAACCAAGGCGAAAGACACTTGTTCCTTCCTTCCCTTTTTTGTTATATTGCCCGTCTGTGATTCTGATGGCTTGACGTCCTGGGAAGAAATTTAGTTACGGCTGTTGGTTCCATGTACGATAGTCAAATTACGAGCAAAACTCTTATACTGAAGCTAACTTTGTATGTGATTAGACCAGACGAAGGTTTCATTTAAGGTTTTCAGTTTGATGGACCCTTCTGCTCATCCGTTCGTGCTGATTCCACAGTTGTGTAATATTTAGCTAATAATGGGTATGATGATGATGAATGTTGTACGTGATGTTGAGTACGCGGCGAGTACACCGTGAAGTTTCATTCAGTTCCGAACCCCTTTACTTAAGCTGTAAGGAGCACAGGAGAAGTGAACAGAGAAAAGATTGCCCCCTTCCCATAAACATCATTGTCATAGTCATCATCGTCGTCGTCGTCTCCTCTCTGCTGTTTCTTCAAATAGGCGACCAACAACAGGCTACACACGGATGGCTTGAAAGGAAGAGGTCCTACCTATTCCTTTATGAAATGAGACGCGTTAAAACTTTCATTCATGATTTTTGAGAAGCCTTCGGGCTACGGACGTTAGTTTAGGTTTAGGTTGTTTGTTGGCGGTGGTGGTAGACGTTCAATTACTTTCAAGAGAGGAATATGTAATGATCGCGGTATTCTCAAGCAGAGTCCTCCCAAGACGTAAGTAGCCCATCTGAACGTAAGGATAATCTGTGATGGATGAAATATCTATTATTGAGGTTCGTTCGTTAGTAAAATTTTTGTGTTGGCTGAAATAGTAATAAAATAGTATATCGTAATATATTTCACACAGTAGCTCTATGATTTCATCATTCGGGCGTACGTATTTTGGAAGGAGTAAATGAACTAATATAGTGCCATCACATCCTCTTTTAACTTTTAACTCATTTTGTTCGTTATTATTAAATGGGGAAGTACACAGAGAGCAAAAACACATCAATGTACCTGATTTATGCTTAATGCTCAGACAAAAACTGGCAGTCAGGAATGTATACACAGTACATGCTCATATAGTTCCTACACGCATCCAGTTTCATATATTTTCTCAGAGAATATAGAGTACTTGTTCGAAAGTAACGTAAACACTTTCAGAATCCATTTGTAGGCACACACCCGTACATGCAAAGTTGTCAGCATTTCAGTAGGATTCATGTATGCGAGATGTAAGGCTAGAAAACGTCAAACAGTGTTATTTTGGTGGTTTTAGCTATTTTCTTAATCCCGTAATGGCGGCTGATGTCAGCAAACAACATTCAATGTATATTGAGAGAAAAGAGCACAGGAGGGTAAGCATTTGTTAAAAAAGTGATTACTTGATGGAAAGAATGTTGATACACATCACATCACATCAGTCTTTCTTTGTTGTATATCAAGAAGCTAACACACATTTTTGGAAATACGTGATCGTGACGTTGAAAAACAGTTTGCTCAGAACTGATTATGGGTATCCATATTTAAAAGATTAATTTTCACCCCACTGTTTACATGATACTCGTAAATCATAAATTAAAAACTAACAATAAATGCATACAATGCATTTTACAAGAAAAAGTCTCACTGAAAAATTTGTGGTTTTATTCTATTTTTCGGAAATACGAGGCATAATTTATGTTATCGAGCGATGAATTCGAAAATCGTGTTATTTATGCCGTCTTGAGTGCATACAAGTAGAAGTTGTGGTTTGGTATTAATAAGATGGGAAAATAAAGAGTGACAGCAGTAGCCGTGTGTTATCGACATTGAAGGAATGGATTTTGATTGTATAGATTTTATAGGTATTTTTACAAATCCTCAGATATATCGTTGCGTTGCTGCAGACACTATGAGACCGCATTGAATGCTTTTTACTTAGCGTGCACACATCTCCCTGTCTTTTATGTTTATACTTTTCTTTTTTCTGAGTAGGTACAAGATCATGACGCCCATGTACACTCGTAAGATACTTTCACGTCTAAATTTCAGCCGGTCTGTTGTAGCACCCTGAAGTTTACAAAAAAACGTCTTTGAGTAGTAGAGGTTAGGAAAAATATATTTTTTACATGCACAACTTGGCTCATTCATTCGAAAAGAAAAGACAAATCTTTTGACGATCATTGAAGACGATGCTGGGGAAATAAGACGCTGGGATTAGATCGAGGATTTCTCTCCCACGGATTAGATTTCATCATGTTTAATGTGACTTTACTGATGCATCTAATTGAGCGGAGAAATCCCAGCGGGGATTTATTACGTACGATTAAAAACATTATACTGCGGAGGTGTAGGTTTACTTGGTTGTGAAGATGAGAGGAATAATATGGTTCAATGAAAAAATTCAAGGTTCGGTAGCTCATAAGTAAGGCAGTATGTTAAATTGATTCGACAATGAACTCTAAAATCTCGTGGAAATGTGCATTTGTGCATACTTGACGGGACAGGTGTATCAGTTTGGAAATGAAGGGTTATTGAGTTATACATTTAACCGCAATATAAAATGGTGAGGAATAGTATTTAGTGCAAATACAAAGAAGGCAATACTGAGCATTGCTGGAATGGAATCATACCATTCGTACCTAATGCAGTTGGATACCGGGTATGATAGAATAAGTGCAAGTGGCAGGTTATCCTAGAGGCATCTACCCATATCTAAACATAAGCATATGTAGACCTTTTCCTGCAGCGCAGCGCCAAATAATTTGCAAGGAAACATTCAGACAGCTTAAAGTAAAGTAGAAATATATCAGTAACGTTTGCCAATTTTGGCAGCTCGTGCTTGATACTTGGCACAAGTTTAAAACAAACTATTCATGATATACGCAGTTTGTTATCAGTTCACACTTTACGATGAACTAACACTGGTACTGGTAAACGGTAAACGTACGTCAACTAGACCATAGCCTATGCTATTGAACCGCTGCTGCTGCCAGTTGCAGAAAATGTACAAAATTCTCCGTATGAATGACTCATCGGCGAAATTCGGAATATTTCCTTACCGATTTGCAAGATGCAAAAATATTATGACACTTTTCTATAAACAACAAAAGACTTAGCTTTACCCAGTGATCTTGTTATACCATGTTGTGATATAAAAAGCAACCAAGCGCGTAAGTGACAAAATCTCAAGGTTTTCGAATAAAGCACACGTGTATACTTATAAGTGTGTATAACCAACATCGAACATGCATATATTCAATGAGGAAAGAGCTAGAGAACGATGTTCTCACTCTATTTTGCAATGAAAAATTACACTGAAAAAGGAAAGTTGAAGTGTGGCAATGGAACGCTGGATGCCAAATTATATTACACTTCCCAGTAGGTTTGCTCATACCGCTGTCAGATGTCGATGGGACGAAATAAATGAATAATTAAACATTTTATTAACTCGAAATTATTTTTTGTAAAAGTGGTGGCGACATATGAGATTGATTTGTTTCATGTGTGTGAGTTAGAAAATGTTTGAATTGAAATGTGTGTCTGTTACAGTGTAAGCCACATCGTAAATATGTAATTAGACGTTCTATAAGATGCAATATAAAATACAATAAAATGCTTTTGCACATGGCTTGGCGATGATTCTGCAACAGCAAAGCAAATGGTATATTGTACACATTTTGAAGCTGAATGGCAGCATGTCTCCTAGTCAGGCCATCCTCTTCTATTCTACTGTCGAATACATTTTTATTAACTACGAAGAGCATTTTAATGCTAAAGTAGTTTATGCGATCAGTATGTTTGTCTGTCTGTCCGATGATGATTTTTTTATGCAATTAGTATATTTGTCTGTTCGTTCGTTTGATATGATATGCTCTTCGTAGTTTCTCACCAAGGTGGATTACACCGTTTTATTAGTCTTGCAACCACGCATCTTTAAAATTTCTATCTTTGTAACAGCAATGATGCCTATATTCAAGTTGAAGGACGCACGTGAATAATATTTGTAAAGAAGCTAATATATACCAGCTTACCCCTTTCTCGGCAGTATTTTGTGGACACCAGAGAAAATGTAAACGAATGTAGTAAAATCATATTTTAATTGTGAAACCACTTAATGTTTTTATGCAGCATTATCAGACATCAGATAGGTTGTTTTTCGCTGAATGTTACTTCGTATTTATGGGCGATGGTGACATAGATGTTTATCGTGGCAGATTCCATGATTGTTCATTTATGTTTTCTGTTACATTTAGCTTTTTAGTACAGAATAGTACAGTATAATCAGTTTGTTTTTATGGTCGCCACTGGCTGTTATGAAAATTATTTCCAGTATTGAAACTTGTAAAAACGAAAAACAACATTGTTTATATAACAAAAATGAAATTGTTCCTCGTGTGGATTTAATGTGAAATTCGAGTATAAAGTACATACCATTATACAAGACAAACGCTAGTTACCCACAAGATAATGCTAATCCTAAAGAGTTATCGTGGTTTGGACTTGTAACAAAAACAACACTATTCAGTATCATTCTTTTCGGGGCATGACGCACAAGGAGCTACGAAAGATCGGAGATCAAATGTCGTCACGTTTCACGTTGCAGCAGCAGTACCAAACAAAGGATTTACAAAATGGTAGAATTGAGGATCAAATTCATCTACCGGCGAAAAGTGTAACTTCTCACAGTTCCAAGTAATCATTTCATCTAACTTGAAATGGTTATACCGCTGCTCCTTAGATGGCGTCGCTTACACTGCAGTACCGAGAGGTTGCATGTTGTATTGCAGTTCGATGTGATTACGTGCCACTACTTTACCATATACTTGCTAGCGATTCAGCGACGCTTGCTGCCGCTGCTGTCGTGTTGCAGCTTATTTGCACTACACTAATAATAAGTATTTGAAAGATAAAGTGTCAACAATTTATGCATCATATTAACATTTAACATAATATTATAAAAAATTTCAATATAATTTACGCTGGCGATAAGTTGGTTTTACTTGACTGACAATATTAATGACATAAATGATGACGAATATTGGCGTAAATAATATTAGGATAACCAATTTCTCAAATAAAATGACTCGATTGGATTTTTTATTACTATATTGGATAAGTGCGCAACAAGTTTAGGAAACATTTTTGAGCGTTCAGTCAGAATACTAAATAAAACCCAATTGAACATTTACGGTAGTGTACCAAATAATTGCTGCTTACATGACTTTAAATACTTGTTTAAATTGTTATTACACTCCTTAAAATAAAGTAAGTTAGTAATTCAAACATTGCGCAAGGACAATATGCCATCAAGGGTTATCTATACTTTTGTACGCCATTATAATGTAATTTACATTTACCACGCGGTGAGCATACACACTACACTTTTACTTTCAAAATCATATATTCTACTACAGAGAGCTCATTTTTGGATTAGTATCGTGCCAACATTATGAGAAATAAGGAAATTGTTGTGGCTGTTTATTAAAATTGTAGTAGTATTAATCATAATGCATTAGTTGAGCCAACAAGCAAAAAATTCAGAACCATGAAAGAAAATACACTTTTGAATTAGCAGTTACAGAGCGGTTAATGTTACATCAAGACACTCTATTTTTTCCGGTCTGTCTCTGGCAAACAGTTTAAAGTATTGTACCAAAAAATAATTTTGTATTGTTATTTTTCTTGTCTTTCATTCATTCTGTCACTTCCTAGTTTAATAATCGTATATATGGTACTTTTGCCGCAAAGAGTCATGTTTAAAGTAGCCTTCTTTTATATACTTCGTGCCATTGGCGTAGTTGCTTGGGTTGTACATTATTTGGAAGAAATTTTGATTATTAAGTTGGCTACTCATTAATTCGTGGATAACTAAGTGCCTAATTAATGGCGCGAAGAATGCCAAACATTGCCAAATGCTGGAACAGTTACAAGATAAGGTTTTTGCCCGAAATCAGGTGATGTGAATTCTCAAAAATCACTGCCGTCTGTACAAAGTGTTGTTTGCAAAAATGTTTTACATAAATGGAAAATCCCATTGCATTTTTTAATGTTGTTTAGATATTATTCGCACATACCACGTGGTTCTCTAAGATCAACACATAAGTAGGTATGTTAAAACTTAAAGGAAAATGTGGCTACTGCGAAATTCGGACTGTAACAATGCTATAAATATCAGGTGATGTGAATTCTCAAAAATCACTGCCGTCTGTACAAAGTGTTGTTTGCAAAAATGTTTTACATAAATGGAAAATCCCACTGCATTTTTTTAAAATGTTGTTTAGATATTGTTCGCACATACCACGTGGTTCTCTAATATCAACACATAAGTAGGTATGTTAAAACTTAAAGGAAAATGTGGCTACTGCGAAATTCGGACTGTAACAATGCTATAAATTATAATATGTTTGAAAGAAGATCAGCTACGCAGTTACGCAAGGGAGATGATGAATATCAAACTTACACTAATTGCGAACGAAATATTGCGAATGCAAATTTCTTTGAAGAAGACGTACATCATTGTATTCACACGGATTTTCATTACCACGTACTAATCCCGATGTACCTCAATGGTTTCGTTTCTCCGAAAACATGATACATCATATTCTACGTTTGCGTAGGTTTTCATTGCAGCACTCATCATCTAATTAGCGCTTTTTAAACCAAGCTACAAATACCTACTAGAGCCCATTGAAAATTTTCTTATCGCCAAACGACTGACGTATTTCATAATTAGAGTAATTAATTTAGTGCCAGGTCCTTGAGTGTATGTGTTTGAGGTAATGTTATTCAGTGTGAAAATTAGCGTTTTATCGTCACACATTACGCTCACTGTGCAACGCAACTGTTAATAAATACTCATTTGTTCATATTACAGCTAAGCTGACAACTATTCTTAGTATATTATCAACTTGAATGTTTTATTCCTGAATAAATTCCTCAAAACAACCATTTTCTTTCATCACCATCCGCTATCCTACATTTACGGTGGTGGATTGGAAGCGACGGAGAGGATATTTTTTTTAATGTTTGGAAAAATGTAAAAACAAAATAAAAACCTTTAGGTTAAAGTTCCGACACTATTTCACCTTCAGTTGAGTACGCATCATCATCATTATACCTGTCATGACTGTGTAAATGTTATGTCGTGGTCAAATTATACATTGCACTATACTTGTCCAATATTAATGTACCTGTACATACGTGAGAGAAGTAACGCAAGTACTTATATTTGATGATCTCCCTTAAAATTACACTGGTGAATTGGGATGAGAAGGGTGATGTTGAAATGAGTGTCCATTTGTAGATTATTCTCTCTTTAAAAAGTTTAATATACAGTTGTGCTAAAATACAATAGAAATATATCGCCCATCATAAATTTTTTATGAAATGCCTGCATAAGTCAACAATGAAATGAGGGAGCAAGATGGAATGAGTAATTAGGAACAGGGAACTTTGTTAAAAATCGCTCAACACAGCCTGGGAAAATTCGAACCGTGGGAACACAGAAAACGGGTGCAAATAAAGGGAGAGAGCAGAAAGTTACCTTACAAAAATAATAATAATACCTGTCGGACCATAGCAATATTATAACGTGCACTACACAATTGTGGAGTGAATACGTAGGTATGCACAGGTATATATGTAGGAGGCAGGCAGGTAAAAAATGCGATGCGATGTTATCAGTCACAAAAACATGATACATGGCATTTAGGCCATGAAAGTAGCAAACCTGCTGCCGCATGGCTTGCACGTAAACCTTCTACTGTTTCATGCCCATACTCCCACTCCTACGACTTCTGCGACTTCATGCAAGCGCATTTCACATTTAGTTGTCAGTCTGATATGATGAGATAAACGAAAGAGAGGGAGAGAGAGAGAAGGGCCATAATTTAATGCTTTCTTGTTTTTATTTGTTTGGAATACTGATGATGATGCCTCAGAGGTAATAAAACAGAGCGGGGCAGGGGATATAATGGTAATGGAATTAATATGTGATCATTCGCAATTTTAGACGCGACTACGTGAACCACATGTATTCACATGTGGTACTTAAAATGCCCACGCATTTTTTATCTACATCCCCGTTAATGCGGTTGCCTCTGTGTTTTTCTGGTCACTTAAATTGGTTCCGTAAGTAAATTTAATACCTGTGCTCTCATACAATCATCCGCATGCATGTCATTTCCCTCTGGACTTTAACAAACGGGTGGTACAGTCAAGTGGTGTGGTGAGTTAGATGATTTTTTCTCGCCCTTGTAAGTTTTCATGTGGTCCAGTCCAAGAATGACTTCTGGCGTTACTGCCCCTCGTCTTCGGGAATATTTCGTCCGACATCCGTCCTCTTTGTGTATTGGCCACATAACCAATTATGCTCGTAATCATACCATTTTAGACAGTGCATATATATTGTATAACAAAAATAATTTTCTCTTTAGTCGTTTCAAAATGTAATCTCTTCTGCACCCGCAGTGCTGCTTATTGCCTAATAGAAACTCGCTTATTTTTCAAATTCTCACGGAGATCTGGTTTAGCCTGCTTGTAAATATCTTCAGACCTCTTTAATTTCAGTTCTGGCAACTGTGCACAGGTGCTATCATTAGGGAACTGTTTAAAGAAAAAGGAGAAGATATTAACTACGATGTAAATTAGGAAAATAATTGTTAAGTATGTATGTCATGCATAATATATTAAACTAACTAAGATACTACAGTCTACTCGTCAAACTCATGGTCAGTCAGGCAATAAAAGCCTTGTAAAAGCGTACAAAAATTGCTTCGTTTTGTTCTTAACTGGTTGTAAAATGCGAGAAGGGGAGAATTTTCTTATTCTCTGGGAAATTCAACTATTTTGAAATTCCAAAAAATAACAATACGAGCGATTAAAAGCGTTTTACAAACCTTCTTTTTCACGGCAGTATTTTTCCAGAGAACTGAACAAGAAGGGTGGAGGATTATTTTAAATAGCTTTCTCAATATGCACAACACACAACCCAACGCCAAACGTAAAATTGGCCCTTCTACAATGCTCACCCTCGTTGTACCTGCTGCAGTTACAATCGCAATGGCATCATCATGTAAAACGTTAAAAACTAAATCCTAAAAAAAGTACTACAGTGTATTTATTATATAGACTACTGAAACTAATGCAGACTCACAGCGACATTGCATTTCACCAACAATTTTGTAATCAACGATCTGTGATAAAATGGTGGAAGGCCAGAAAAGCTAGTGTGTTCTGGTAAAAAAATGAGTCAGTTTACTTTTTCCAAGCCCCAACAAACGGGTCACGCTTGGGTGACGAGGCGTCGCTTCTTTCATTGTTTTGTTGACCCACTACTCCTGAATTTCAAAACACGTTATTGGAAAACATCAAGCTACAAACCACCACTACTTTATGCACATTAAATTGGTAAATCTTGCCTCTCCCTCCGCGTCATCTAAAATCCACCTAAGAAATTAACATAAATCATCTATGTGTGCATAATATGCTTTATATATAGCTTCAACATTGGTCAAAGAAGCGAAAGAATACGTTTGCAATTTGCGCCGGTGCCAGGAGAAAAATAAATCTAACTTTATTATCATCATTGTGTTTTGTGTTGTCTATATGTACACGGTATATAGCGTGGCCAAATAATACAGTTGATCATATATTCTTAGCGGCAGACATTCAAAAGCATTATCCATGTTTGCACGAAGGTTTTGACAATTCCTGAGCTACTTTTAATAAGGCATCATCATGGTACACACACACAACGAAATGCATATTCTGCGAACACATTAAGTATTAAGTCATGTGTACCAGTACCAGTTTTCACATATCTTGTATTGTATCTCTGTCTACCTTTGCTATCTAAAGTACATCATTACACTTTTTCTACAAAAACTAATAATAAATGCAAATAAGCCAGTAAAATACATAAACATCACATCATGCGTCACTGTCGATATACGTAGGTACATGTCTATATGCGATGAAGACACATCGCTCCTATCATTTAGTGGAGAAAACGACAAAGAAGAGAAAAAGGGGTGCAAAGGGGTATTAGTGGAATAGACGATGAAGCAACACAGCAACGCAACAAAAATGATAGTTAATGTGTGATGGCCGGAAGTACGGCTGGTGCTCCCATACATACACATCAGCATGTATCACAAACAATGCAGACATGTACCACTAATACCACTCTACCACCACCACCGCCACAGTATTATTACCGCCGTCATGCGCATAATACACTCTAGTTTTCAAAGGGACCTGCCTGCACGTCTCGTATATTAAAAGTGTATCTCTCTCTATCTGAAATAATAATAATAATAAAAGGCCTGTCTCTTTCTTTCTACTGATGATGTTGTGAATAATGTGCATTCACGTGTGCATGTCTATAAAAATGTGAGCGAGGTATTTTGCCCCCTAAAAAGTAATGTAATAAATGAAGCTCGAAACAATATTTTCCCATACATTGCTACAAAGGATAATGATGATGAGGAGGAGAACGAGATGATGATCTTTATACCTACAAATATATATATGTAGCCTGCCTGCCAGTAGAAACATTTGATTTTTCGAGGATTTAAACTATAACACAGTTTTATTACCCTTTCTACTTTAGTTTTTTGTAACGAATGGCATCATCATTGTCGTCTATTGATAGTTCTTTTCGTCAATAATGAGAAAAATGCAGATTACAAGTAGCATTGCATTTAAAAGTACGGGAAAATGTGCTCCAGATACGCGCTATTGAGTCCCATGATAAATAGCTTTTGTTTGGGTAGGGAAAAAACTTGAGCTGTTTTTCAGCGATTAATTCTCCTCAATAATTCCAGTTATTAATTATCATTCCCTCCCTCCCTTTGTTGTTTTGAATACGTACAAACAACACAGGGACGATGTTGTGGGGAGATGATGTGGTGTGTGGAGGAATGACAATAATGACAACCTGCTGCTTTTATTATGGCTATCCTTCACCCCCTCCTCCTTATATGCACTCTGTCGATAGAGCTACATCATGCATATGCTTGTTATGTTTTCCTTTCAATGGAGAAGCTTTCACGATCGTGAGCCAGTTTATACCCTGCCCTAGCTTTTTTCACAGCAGTTTATTTTGAATATGGGAGGATATATATAGGGCATTTTTAAAGGGGTACAGGTAACAAATAACGAGGGGAACATGAAAATAAAATAATTGCTGAATGACTGAGAGTTGAAGCTTCAGCAGTCGGGCGGAGCGTGAATTGTTTTGAATTTTACGGTCAGGTAGGAAAATCCCACGATGCTGGAGTGATAATGCGGTAAAACAGTAATGGAAATACAATATACATAATTTTAATGGAAAATTTTGTACAATCAACAATGTTGTGTTGTGGGTAGTGAATAATGCTTTTTATTATGGTGCAGGTGGACGACTGACCTGCACAATATGAATGCATATATTCGACCAGGATATGGAAGGGGGTTTGTGTACTGTTTTAGCACGTTCATACCTTTTCCTGCACCTGAGACTTTTAAAAAGAAGGGTTTAAAATAAATAACTAAACAAATAAATAGATAAAGATGCACATGTACAACATAACGTGTTTTCGTATTTTTGCAACGCAATCGTATTGCTTTAATTTCTAATTATCGGTGTGACTTCTTTTTTTTTATTAACTCCACAGCTACCTTGTTTTGTGTGCGTTGATGAGGTTTAAGTTGTACAGGTGGCAAATATGAAACAAACAACTTTATAGGCTACTGCGCACTCACAGGAAAGTACATAGCCACACAGTTTGTTGCGTATTGTTTCATTCCAAGAAAATTCAAGGTTTTCACTCATGTCGACAGGTCTTGTAATCTCTTCACCTTTTTAGCAATCCGTAATGTTAATGACAATTTTATTTTTCGTCAATCATCTTCATGCTTAATAAATATGTGGAGGTTAAACAATTTTTGTTTGGCTAGCAATAATAATATAATAGAATGACAACAATGGGACAATAATAAGAACCTATGCAACTGCCATGTTTTTTATTTATACAGTACACTACAGAATCCATGTTAGCGCAGTGATGATGACAGAGTTGTAAATAATGTTGGCAAAAACTGCAATTTCAAATGACTTTCCTTGAATGTTTATTTGTTGCATAGAATTTTTTCTTCGTCTTTTCGTGTATACATACTTTGTTACGCCCACCCAATTTTGAAGAACACCAGAAAACGAAGAATAAGACTACGCTGCTGAGATATTAAGCACGCGGGATGAGGTTCTGTGTGCATAAATAATTACGTTTGTACTGTCACTTTACATGGTTTTTATGGGTCCTCGGTTCACAAAATGTGTTTCCAAATTGTATAATAAAAAAGCTTTAAGCTTTATTTGGCGGGTGTATATATGTTTTACTGACTCTCTGTGCAACACTCACTCGCCCCCTACATTGTATTGAACTTATAAAAAAAATAAATAAAGATTTTAAGTTCATGATTTTTACATTGTCTTACACACAATAAAAGATAGACCTGTAGAGCGTGAGGAGATTGTAGTAGTGACAGTAGTAGAGTAGCATTTATAGCTACTGAAGCAACAAATAAAACAAGATTTTTACTTCTTGTCAAGGTTTCATTTACGAAACAATAATTTAATATGGGATGCGCGGCGGAGCTGTATCAAAACGCGTTATTTAGACAATACCAATTGTGATCGACTGACAGTGACAAGCTCATGGATCGGTGTCACCTTAATTTTTGTGATGTCGTTGACAAATAAATTTTAATCCAGCGAATCATCCCAGCAAAATGTAGGGGAAAATCAGCATGTAGTACATTACACCATACATACAAAGCTGGTGCAAATCAGGCGTCGACGACAGCACAGCATCATTTTGCGATGACACGATGCGTGCATGGCGCATGCATGTGTTCATCATTATCGTTAGCAATACGTATGTACAAAATGTTAATATATGGGCTGTGTGTGCTCATGAGAAATAATATTTCAAGGAACTTGACAAAACAAGTAAACGAAAATTAATTGAAATTTTTCGAAACAGCTCATGCATGCACATTGAATTTTTCTATTATGAACACACAACGCGTTGCTATACATAGGTAGAGCGTACCGCCTTGCGCACTACGGCAGAAAGGAGTAGGGAGTATAAGGGCCTTGCTGATTCAAACCGTACAAAAACCATTTTGTCATTCTTTTGCCATGCCCTCTTGGCAATTATATGCGTTCGAACAAATAACAACAAGATTATTAAGCAATAAGACGTGTAACAGGTATAATCTGCCAAAAACTGAGATATATTTATTCATTTATGCAAGTGTGCACTCACAAGAAAAAATATTACTGTACGTCTCTAAATGCGTAAAAAGTACGTAGGCGTATATTAGTATACTAATACAAGATAATAGGGTACAGAACATTGTCGTTACATCTGCGTTGAACAATGGTAACGAATAGATGGTGTGGCGATAAATGTCGTAATGGGCTGATTGAAAGTTTGGGGTTTTCAAAATAACCTATGGTATATGCTTAAAAATATTGCGAATTTTTAAAGTCACGTCATTTCTGAATACATAATTAACATCACTTGTTAGAGCATGAAATGTGAGGTAGGTAAATATTTTATGTATGTATTGGTCGGTGTAAAGCACAGGACCTCATGCCCGGTTTTCACTTGCGAAATATGCATCTAAATACTGGACTCGAGATATAGTTGAAGCAATAACAAAAGATGGATCAACGAAAGAAAATACTTTCGTTTGTAAGAATCGACGCCATATGTACCACCTTTTAACATTCTTCTCGCGATTCCGTTTGTTCTGCCGCTTGCTACCCAAGAATTTTCTCCTGTCAAATTACTAGCAGTCTGCACACAACGAATTGGGTTTGCAGATATAAACATATTTTTGTTAAAGTTTTTATTTTTCTCATTTCATTCTTATTTTGTACTATGGTTTGTTATGCTGATGTAGCGTTCCTTACTTATACATTTTTAGGGCTCATAATGCTAATACTGCTGCAAAGTTGATATCACCATTACGAACATGAACATTTTTTGTTTGCATGAATGGATGATTATTTTTTAAGCGTTTGGCATTTCGTGAAGAACTGTTTCAAGTGTTTGGCTCGGCTACACAATTCGTTTATGTGCTATTATTTTTACTACACAGCTTCCGGTCCATTTTGGTCATACAATTCATGTATCAGCAGCAGCAGAAGGCAAAAGCAGTTAAGACAAGTCCGTTGTTTTTTGTGAGAACTTTTATGCATGAACAGGCGGCTTGGTAGTAGTACTGCTTTCCTTCCACCATCCTGGTGTGCTTCATCAGAGAAAATGAACTAGACCTGGCATCGTGATGCATGTTTAAGTTTTAACGAACGACAAGGGAACATTCTTTTTTTACAGTAGGATACTCCTACATCATCAAAAATAAAAGCTGTGAAATGAATGATGGTAATCACATTTTTTATACACTACACATACAATTAGAGATCGTCCGTTACTCGTTACCGAATTTCTTAATTTTTAATAATTATTGCTCGTTATAACTAGGCTTCTTTACATGCATGCAACTTCATTCTTGTAAAGGTAAATTGGGAGCGTACTCGTACTTCTTTATTATTCAAATAATAAGTTATCACGGGATTAAAACAAACTATTGCGAAAATACCGAAGCCTTCAAAGATGAACCATCTTGGTTTTGTTGTAATTGTAACACTTGCAATGAACTAAAAATTGATGTCCTGTATTGAAGCGCAAGGGATGGGAGTAGAGCTCCAAAGGAGTGCCTCTGAACCAATATCATAAAACTCCTAAAAATGGATACTAAGGAGAAGGTTAGTTGAGTCGATAAAATTGTTGAATAATTTTATAATCCTGAAATATTGAAATAGTGTGTTCTGACCGGACGGCTTACACAGACTGAACTATAAAATCGGATAAATGCCGTTATACAATTGTGGAAGCCGGTGAAAACAATCTATTGTTTCTAAAAGCCAAAAAGTGTGAACATTCCCATTGTGTAGGGAGTATGTGCATAGGTACATACATAATCCAAATTACCTATTATTGAGTCCAATCAAAATTAAACAAAAGACACTTGTATTAACGCGATATTGTAAAGGTATAAAACATATGTATATTCAAGTCCGTGGATGAACGGTTTACATGTAAGCGTGGCACCATATAGTATACTCCCTTCTCCCGCGCCTCATCTACTACTTTATCTTATGAAGAAAACGGCGAGTCGTAACACTCTGGTAGCATCGTCCCCACCACACGTCGGCATAATGCTGACTTTATTCAGGGTGAATATCAAGTGGCACTTGAGCTTATAGCTGTACCTCTGTCATGGGTATTGCCACAATGGAATAAAATAGCGGTTAGATATAATATGGCGAAGAAAAAGTTGGTCTAGAGTAGGAATGGGTGGTAAAATAATATTATGCTTTTATGACGAAGAAAATACAAACTGGCAAGCAAAAGAGAAGACGAGTTAAAAATTAATGCCACAAGAAATAAGTTCATGCACAAGTGAAAAAACAGGTAGTGGCAGCGGATGTGATAGGGTGGGGTAACCGTTAAGGGTAGCTTTATTACGACAACGATGAAGACGGAAAAGCAACAGGTGTTCTGCACCACAAAAACAACCACCGCCAACGCACAACAACGCGCCTTATAGTGGCATTCACAAATGAATTAAATGTATGAATATTTATTTTATTTATGTACAATGCATATTGTGTGGTGGTGTGGAGCAGTATATATTTACTCTTAATTTTTCGAGTTTTTTGTCTGCTTTTGCTGTGATGTTAATCTGTTATGCTGGTCTCATTTTTCTCTATTTCACTTTACCATTTACTATCTACATTATGTTTTGAAATGGCAGTTTTTGAGTACATGTCCGATTGTATAAGGTGAAGTAGGACAAAAAGTTCCAGAAAACCAAACTATTTTAACGTTGTACTTAATAGACTGCCACAGAAAAATCTGTACGTATGGTGGATAATACACTGTGCATCGTTTATTTATCTCGTAACCAGTAATACACTTACTTTGGCCATGTATAAACATAAACATAGAAAGAGGCTAGAAAATGGGTTAGGACTTTTTTGTTCCTACTTCATTTTAGCTTTCAACGTTCGTCTTTGTTGTTTTTGTGATTAATATTTTTACGTCGTTTCGTTCTGCTCACTGCGTCTCATAATCAGATAAATAGTCTCTAATGAATCTTGAATAACAATTTTCTTGCTTTTTTACACGCATGCTGTAAGGCATTATAGTGAAGCACATAAAAAGGCTACAGACAAGTTGTTTTTATAGGCAATCTGATCATCAGCAATATTCATGTGCCCTTCGTCTTGTCAAAAAACAAGACTGTCAGGTAGTACTTTCTAGGAAAGCTACGTAATATAAGCATGAATTCGAAAAGTTTTTCGAAAGAAGCCACATTTGGAGATTTAAGAGTAGCCATGAACTCCAGAGAGCACGAGCAGGTGCTTCTGTCAGCCACACGTTTGCCGACCGTTTGCAAAGGTATGTGATGTTATTCCACAAAAAAAACAAAGAAGCTTCTGCGCAGTAGATTTTGTTTTTCTCGCATTGTTGGCTAACACTTGTCCAACAAATAACAGCAGAACAATATCTAACTACCGACACCATCGGCCATTTTTTTGGTTTGGTTGGTACCTGCCATAAAAATCAGCGTCATCGCAGTGGACAACTGTTGTCGGTTTGTTGCAGAAGTCAATATATATACGTATAATGTTGCAAAAGGTCATATCGTTTCTATCACCTTTCTTTGTCAGGTTATGTTATACAGTCACTATTGACTATTATGGACAGAATGGTCGAAGTTTTAGCGAGTGAAACAACAAATAATGTTGGATTTGAGCAATATTACAATTCGAGCCATATTTAGGTATTGCATCCTTTCGTCAATTTTCTCTCGTCAAGCTCTCATTCGAATTATAATTACCTAACGTACTAAATACTAGCACATGTTGCACTACCTATTGTAATTGTGGTGCAAAACCAATATTTTTTATGTAATTTTTTGCCATTAACTATCGCCTCCATCTTTGCTTATTTTAGACAGATTTGTCTATGTTGCATATCGTTTGATACGCTGACACTGAAGGGCAAAATTCAGATACATTTATTTATACTATGCGCCCACTATTGACAACTGTATATTTTTAACCGTATGTTATCGCACAATTTTAACAAGTCGGGTGAGACTTCCTGTCTTTCTTATCGTTTTTGTGGACAATTTTTTGTAAACTCACAACAGCTTGCCATAATCCTTGGAATGCGTTTGTTGTTACTACGAGTTGAAAAGTGTGTTCTTGATAAAAATCTATTTCAACTACTACAAATTTAGAAAATAGCTTACCATTCTTTATATGGGTACTGGGTGATAGCATTTTACTGATTTTATAAATTTGTCAATAGGGAACACAAGCAAAATATATTACTTCTACAATAAATGACAAATAATTTAATTGTTTGTTTTGGTCTAACCGCCACATAATGCATTGCAGTATTCATATTAAATCGTGTTATCAATATTATTTTGAATCAAAATATGTTTCCAATATTTTAATTAGTCGTGGTTTACCACTCCCGTTAAATAAAAGTGGTTTTAGCTCCCAATTTACAATTCCAGTTTTAAATTTACATAAGTGATGCACTATAGCATTATAGAGAAAAACAATATAGCTACAAAAAACTTTTCTTTTCGGTTGTTTACGATTTTTAAGAAGCAATTACGCTATAAACATATTTCCTGTGCAAACAAATTTTGTTCTGCCAAGATATAGCGTACCCTTCAAGAATGTATTTATTATTATTTCATATGTATTATGGTACTGCTGGCATATACATACTTGACACAGCGGAAATTTAATATATCTATCTCTCAAGTCTCAACTACTTTGAAAAGAACCGTTTCAATTATGGTAGTAATTGTTGTAGTAAAAAGCCTTCCTTCATTCATTCATCCCATCTATCCAACCTGTAACACTGGACGCATATGTTTTTGTATTACACTACCTACGCGAGATTACTACGATTGACGAGAATATTTAAAGGATGTTCATTCATACCGTCTTATTTACAATATCGAATGACAAACATCATCGTACTTTTACCTGTGAGGGATCGATCTCTCGTAGAAATACCAGCATTTTAAAAGCATGTTGTACACCCAATAGGTATGTTTTTTTCTATTATGTAAGCATCGAATAAAATTACATGGGTTTTATAAGATTTATTCGTGGCCAAAGTATATTTACCGTGGAAAAGAAATATAGACCTACCGACTGCTCACATGACGTGTCGAAGCATTAAATGCGCAATTGAAGTAAAGCTTCAAAAAGAAACAAGTAAGAAAGTAGGTATTACTTGAAAATGGATACGACATGTATTGTTGTGTATGTTTAAGATGATGAGATGATCATGTTCCCAAACATCCATTCAAGATTCTCATTTTGGAATCAGGTTAAGTGAACAAAGGCACGGCATTATTCGTGTCGTTTTCGGTGAGATATATGTTGTACGGTTATGTATATGCAGAATGCATAGTGGTATATCCATTTTATAAGGATACGGCTTGCCTCTTTGATTTTCTTAAGAGCTTCCCTAACTTCCGGTGGAGTTGGTGCGTGGTGGTGGTGTGGTAGAGGTAAAGAGAGTGCTGCAAACCCCTCTAATGTACGGATCTATTTGTACGTGTGTTTGATATTTTCTTCCACCATCATCTGAAAAATACGTTCACTCACTAGCTTCTCTTGTTTCCTGCACGTTTTGTGGCGATGGATATTCATTCATAAAATGAAGAAAAAGAAAAAAAGAGCCTGGAGCTGTTCATTTTGCCACGCATGGATTTAGGTTTAGATTCATACTGCAAACGACATGTAAAAAACAATATAAAATAGAATATTGTAAGGTAATTGAACATATACACCGTTGCAGACATAAAATAGTAAGTATATTAGTGCGACACAAACACTTGCTGATTTTGCTTTTTGTACATGAATCAAAGTTTATTGCGTGCAGGTTTTTTTTACAAATTTGTTTGTTCCCTTTTGCATGAAAACGAAAATAAATCATAAATTTTATCTTTCTCTCTAAAGATGTTGTGTCGATTATTATGCAATTTGGAAGAAATGAAATTAAAACCCAACGAAGAATGAAATAGCACTGTTGTTTTTGTTGCTGCCGTGCTGCGTTTGTGTTAATAAATAATTATTCATAAATTAATCTGTTGGGGTATTATGAGAATAATATGCTTTGGCAAAATACCTATATCTACATATAGTTTGTTGTTCTGATAACTTACTGTTTTGGCAGCTTTTTATATAATAATGCATTATTTTTTTGCAGCAAAATGTTGTTCAAGTAAAATGAAACAGTCATTAGTTGCGCTTGCCTAGTACTAACGTACGTGTAAAAAAAGTCTGTCTTTTTGAAGCCTGTTAATAGTTGTACAGGAGTATAGTAACTTTGGGTTAGTAAACCATGTCTGCCAATGTCTGCTACTTTCCCGTAATCACTATTTCGATATACACAGACATTTTTATTTCATACAGCATCAAGCAGTTGTAATTATTATATTGTATTCCAGTGCACCGTGTGTCACATATTTTGCCAACTTTTTCCGTGAATTTAAATTTATAAAAATATCTTGAGAGTAAACACTGGTTGACTTTATTTAATAAAAAATATTCCTCATAAACTTTCCTGTTATCATAATAAGCTGCCACTCAAATTCTTTAGATTTTCCCTGCCTGTGTAAAAATGTATCCAAACTGCGAATTCATTTACAGACAGGAACATAAATCATAGTAAAGAAGCAATAATTATTTAATCTTTGCTCTCCGATATTATATTTTTGCTTGACATTCACACTTTCATTTGGTAAGTACGATTTACTTGTCTACTTAAATCGCAGTTTAAATGTCTTTGGAAGTTCAGTGAATTGAGTCATGTCCGGCCTCCAGCCCTCCTCTGATGGGCGGTCTTGTGTGATGCCGCTCTCCTCATCCTTACCAGCAAATGTAGTCGACTGTTTGCATTGCCAGATTACTTCTAGACTCATTCCTTTAGTGAGAAAGTCAAAAAGGCGAGAAGCAGAGAAATAGCGATACTCTCACACGCACACACTTGCCTCTTTATACCTAATCATACCAGTTCGCTTTGAAAATGAATCTCATCTTCTCCGTCATCCAAACCCCAACTCCACACACACACACACACACACAAATACTGCATAAAAAGCTCATACAAACAAATGCCAGCAACACCATAAGCAAAGCTATTGTACCAAAAAGTCCAGAGAACAATTCCTCACTGCATACGTACCAAATTATACGTAAACACGTAGAATATCCATATCTACCCACACAGTGGAAAAGATACGACGTAATTTACCCATACATTTTTATTCATAACTTTGTATCGTTGAGTCATAAAGTCATACAGGTTTGTCACGAAGCGGTAGAGAGGTTCACAATAGGTTCCCCGTATCAAGTTCTCGTTTAGGTATTTATGTCTACGACATGAACACATTTTACACTGTAAACTTGGTTGATTTAGAACGAAGACCTGTAACGTAACCTGCTCGTTGCGCATCCTCCGTTTCGTTGCCTCTTCGCCTGTTGCTATAATGTGTGGGGGAGGATAGAATGAATTGTTTTGAGAGCGATAGTGAACTCGAAGACTCGAAACCACTTTGTTCTTTCTCTTGCTACATGATTGTTAATAATATAAGCGAGCATTGAAGATGATGACGCTGTTTATTATAATTACAATCTTGCTTTTTTTCGTTCTTGTACATGCTTGGAACGACGCAGTACAGATCGTTTTATTCGTATTCGTATGAGTCGCACGATTGTGATGAGGAGTGATGAAGTATGAGTAATGGAGGCAAAATACAAGGCTCCGTGGACATTGCTCCAATATATAAATTCAGAGACGGCATACCTATACGTGCATGTATCATAATAGATTTTTCTTACAATGCATTAGTTTGAAACGTTAATGATCACAAAGGCCATAAATATACACAACAAGAATTTTTGTTAGCTCATTGAAACACCAAGCCAAGAATCAAACAACAGCCGCTTCACCATACAATACATTTGAAGCGAGATAAGATGACTTTTACTATCTGCCATCTCCATTTAAGTTAGCAGGTCCCTGCTTCTTCTACAAAGTTTCCTACTAGATCTCTTTCTGTGGCTCTGTTCTGTACACAAAGTTACCCTCTGTTAACTAGATACACGCTGTATATTTTGGTCTGTATTTTTTTAATGTTTCAAAATAAAACTAAACCAGCCTAATGCATGCTCACTCTACCACAGAGCGCTGCTATGAGGAGTGAATGCTGTGTATAGCTAAATGCATGTAATTTTTTCGTACATGTATATTATGTAACTACCTACTTCTGGACTTTTTGAAGCATAACTAGCAGCAACGGCAAGAACACACCATCACCACCACCAGCACCAACATCACCACGAAAGGAGAGATGAATCTCCCATCTACACGTTGTTTTTTAGGGTAAAGTGTGTGTAAGTAATGATAATAAGGATGCTGCTCACAGGCTGCTGCGATATTGAAGCTGCTTTTGCTTATACGTTTTGCTTGGGGTTTTCATCTTTAGGTACCCGCTTACCCCATTATACTCCTACAAGCGTCATAATATCTCTCTCCTTTTAGGTTCTCCACTTTTCGTTTTCTACTTGTTCTCTTCTCTCTCCCTTTCCATGTAATGTTGTTATGATGGGGTCGGGATGATGGTGGTGCTGGTGTTTTGTATTTTGAAGTAGGACCACTTCCAGTACGCTCTCATCCGCTGGACTGTGTACAAGCAACATGTGGACTGTGTAGTTGGATGTTTTTACCCTGCGATACCATACCACGTGTGTGTTTTATTTGTAGCGGAATTATTAATGCAACTTCAGCTTTTGCAAATAAATATACTTACATTTTAGTACTATTATTATATTATCTTACTATTTACTTTTTGTGAACATCAACAATATTATATACATATATACAGTAACAGAATACATAACACGCGTTACACACAACAGGCAACAGAGAGAGAGTCCGAGGCAGTATTTTAATCTTATCTTTTGTGCAAAACGGAAATTCTCTGTAGAATGACAAAACATGAATAATAATTTGGGTGTTTTGTATTACAACTGTTACTGTTCGACTGTGAAAAGTTTGTGCTACTTACTGTGAGTGTGTGTAACAAAAAGGTTTTAATGAATGAAAACAGTTACAGATAATAACATTTTTAGGAGATTGCAAAGAAAGCAAATGCGAACGCGCAGTGTTATCGTTCAACGTTACTGTCTGTTTCAAATTGCCACAAGAAAAATTTAGTGCCAAAGGAAGAAATTACTGAAAACATAATAAAATTCCGTACCAGCAAATGCATTGCACGTTTACTAAGAGAAAATCACACATTTTAATCATTCTAAGTTTTACCGCAACTTTTTAAAAGCAATTTAATTGCAGAACTATTTTTACATTTACATTTTGAAATGCCGTATTATTAATATTATTAACCTTTTGACCCCGTCATAATTACATATTTATATTTATATTTTTGTCGCTGCTGCTGCTACAATTTTTAAAACTTTTTTTTGCCAAAGATAAGAGAAAAGAACATTTAAGGAAAAGTGTGTCATCAAATAATAACTTCTTTTACATTCCATCATTTCCAAGTACTTTACGTGAAATACTCAAGTACGAACTTCTCCTCTCGCTCTGAATTAAAGTTTCACAGAGGCACACACGATACGTTTGTGTAGGACAATAATGTTCGTTATATTAAAATATGGTGGAAGTTTGAAGTACAATAATCATCACTACTGCAATAATTATTTTTAAAGGTGGTAATAAAAAAAGAATAGTGGGGAAAGTGCACACTGAGCTTCCCATTGTTACAGAATAAAACTCAAAGAGAAACGTGTATTATGTATGTTGACTCGGTGGGTGCCGGTCTCTTAATGGGAATTCGAGCAATGAAATGTGGCGGACGTCCTAAAGGTAATGGGAAAAGCGTGTACACTTTTTGGACTTGTTCTACTACTACTACTACTACCATCTCTTCTCTCACTACTGCTACTACCGATGCTATCTGCGAGCTAAGGTATGCTTGCAAATATGTACTCTAACAAAACTAACCTTTTCCAATTGTTTATAAAATAATGTAATTTAATCATCGTTAATTAACACTTTTAAATCCGTAATTTGGCGAATAGGCCAACCTAAGGGAATTTTTTCGCATCCGGTGGTACTGGTGCGTTGCGTGACATTCATTGGTCAAAATTAATGGGAAAAGTAAAGAAGTCTTCTTTACATGCTATGTTATTAAGTAGGTATCCACCTAACGCTACTTAATAATGAGTGACATATCGCTCAATTTGCCCTGGTTTTTTCTTTTATTTAGGCTCTATTGTAATGAAAATACTTCAAGTAGTTGCAACCTTTTAAAACATCAGTTTGCTTCATTTTGCCGTATATTTTTCCTTGCTTATCGACATCCTCCCAATCATGACGAACCAATTTTCTACGTCTCGGATGTTTTTACGTAGTACTTTTCTATCGTCTTCAACTGACAGGGAACAGTTAAGAACGTAAGCAAAAATATGTCACTGGTGGTGCTCCTGTTTGTGGATTGCATACCCAAAATACTGGAACGTCGTAACTTTGTGACTTGTCAATCTGTACCTTTTTTCTCTCTGCGTAGATTCTGCGTATACGTTGATATATCTAAAATTATGATCATGACGATGATAAGTGTCTTCTTTAACTCAAAGTACGTATTCCTGACCTTTACACCAGCTGTGCTGATAGGCACTCCTCATCCACAGAAAACATCCAGTTATGGTGCGTTCTGTACGCAATCCTCATAAAGTTAGACAGGCATAAACCGTAAGAATGTGAGTTAAATAGGGAATATAATATGGAGATTGCCAACTGTGTCTAATAATAATATCATATTTATATACTGTGTATCTTCTAAGCAAAGCATATATACAAAATATATCTGACAACGAAAACCTTGCGTGGTAAGACGAAGCGATTTTAAAGGCCCATTTGAGTTAGTAAAGTCATTTATTTTATACGTAGGCATTTTCCAATTGACTTGTTCGCTGCGTATAATGTTTTGTTTTGCTTAAAAACTAAAAACACATTTTGTACTTGTTCGACTCGAAGAAAAGGAAAAATTGTCCTGTTAAAAACATAAGGCACAAGCGTAAAAACATTACCCTAGTTCAAATTTGTGAGCAGAAGAAAATTATCTTTCTGGAGGGTTGCGTCGATTCTGAATAAAGATCTCTATATTTCGTTTCGTACAGCTCCTCTTTCTCTCTGGATTTATGGGTATATACGAACAGTGTTGATTTTATAAACACGTCATATGTATTTTCAGCCTTTCTAATACCAGGGGAAAACACATATGCCTACATACGTACTCACATTCAGTTTGCTGCTGATTCATATGATGTTAACTTGTTGACGTCAAAACTGTAGGGTGCTGCTGTTACTACTGCACTGGTTTAAGCAGTGACAAAAAAGGCAAACAAAGTAGGCAATATATCTTGTTCTTCACAGTATTTTTACTATCCAGCTTAATCCTTGACGCACGACACGATGAGAAAGAGTAGGCAGTAGACGAAATGAATAACCTCGTTTGAAATAGTGGGTTATGAATGAATGAGTGTTTTAAAAAATTACGTCCAGGCGAGATTTTCAAAGAGTATGTGTATACTGTTTATAATATTACGAATGTTTTCTTAAGCTACCATCAGGCCCCGAAAAATTATGCAGATGTCGGGGACTGTCGTGAAAATATATGTTATATAAAGCCTGGCACATTTTTGTACCAATGACGTTTGAAGTGGTATCTACTACAATAAATGAAAATGTAATACGTTCAGTAAGGCTTGATATGAATCGACGAGAATATCATTTTTGTGTTCGAAGGATAAAATGATAATGCCAGAGTTTATGAAAATGTTCATGAAATATTGGAAAGCCTTTAAATGTAGTATACAAGTCTCATCTTTAATACCTTCCTACTTTTTATGCAAGGCAGTAGTAATGAAATTGTCCACAGAAATTGGGTGATGGAAATGGTCACATTTGTCACTTGAATACAATACTTGTTTTGATGGTCTACGTGAAATTTGCCACAAATAGAAAGTTGTTCTGCTGCGCGTTGTACGGTGTAACATCATAAACATATAATATGTACGTTCTATCAAAGGAGGTATTGTTATATTATACTGAAAAACATTAAGAACAAAAGTATTGATATAGCCTTTTAGCAAGACAAAAGAGCTTGCCGGATGTATCTTGTCATGTCTTGTTTTTCGGTATGTAAGGTACTGGAGTACCTTTCAAAGAATTTTTCATATCGTACAATTTGGACGAAAAACCATTATGATTTTGCGAGACACCATAATAAGTCCTCTTCAACGAAGGACGTCCACGGAAAGATTGATTTGCCAAAAATGGACACTATTCGTTCTATCAAAGAAGGAGGTTAATTTAATCAAAACTTTGGGAGCTCTAGTCTGAAACGATGTTATTAGCATTTCTCAGTGTATATCAATGCATGTGTTACTGGTTTATACAGGAAAGTTTATATTATTGTTCAGATCATGCCGTGTTCCCCAACAAACCATTTCCTGTCACAAAAATATCGATTCGATGCCGATAAACAGATGTCGTTTTCGTGAAAATTTGCACCCTCGATTGACGCCAAATCTACATCTGTCATGCAGCATCGAAACGGCGTCGTCCAATCGACAGTGTCGATATGCTGTCACTATTTGGACACAATTCATACGCGCTTTGTCGATTTCGCGATGCGTATTCTTCATCATTCTGACAGTATCGATACGGTGTCGTTTTATTGACACAATTCATATGCGCTCTGTCGTTTTACCGATGCTTATTCTTCATCGTTCCTGCATAAAATGCAACTGATCAGCTGTGTATTGACTCCCAATTGTTAATTGTTTGCAAGAACAAATTAAATAAAATTAGCATAGCTGACAGCTAAATTAAGCCGGAGTCTAGTGATATATAATTAAAGTTAGAATGACTACGTAATTGAAAGTGTTTTCGACCAGTTTACATTTCAACGTTGTTAACACTAGCGTGTTAAATTAATATAAATTTTAACACAAACTTATCACATTATCTGTTTTATTTAATTAACTATGTAATTGATTAAGAAGTAAACTGTCGTATAGTTGATAATAATAACCTGCAAGCATGAAAATGTACTTCTACTATGAAGTCTGCACTGCAGGGTAGTATATGATGAAATGTTAACGTAATCCTGCACTATGTTGACTTGTCGTATTTAACCAATTTTCACTAATTCACATAAACTAATAATACAGCTAGCAGAAGGAGTCAAACTAAAATTAAAAATGTATTGCGACTGCTGATTTATCTGCTAAAAGCAAGCAAACATTCATTTTGAAAAATATACCACACGTGACACGCAGAAAAGGTTGCCAGCAAGAAATGGTGTCCTGCACTTATCCTATTCTGCACGAAATATATGCACTTTCTACGCATACTAAACTTTACTGATAGTACCGTTAGTATCTTTTCTACATCTACTCGAATACTGTATAATAACCGCGTCGAAACGATGCAGCAATATACGCATGAAGAGTTGACGTTATTTCGATACCATTTAGCTGCTGCCAACGCTGTGTGGAAGTGATGAGTTCCTGAATGTATCGATACCCCGTCGTTTTGATGCATTATTATGCACGTGTGTTTTTTTAATGTAGGGTATGTATCGTTTCGTCATTTAATTTTAAATATCGATAATTTTACATGAAAACGACGCCTGTTTGTGACGTCATCGTAGATTTAGCGACATTTGTGTTTGTTGGGT